>JBBYHO010370104.1:0-27586 GCA_038382025.1 Adansonia gregorii
TTCAAATTTTTGGCACGTTAGAGCATTGTATCGATACATTAGAACCATGTATCGATACATTCAAGTAAAATTATGAACTTTCTCATATCCTTTCTCCTCGAATACCTTGGACTACGTCCCTTGATGCCATATCTTTGTATTTACCTTTGATATCATTGTCCCCTCTGACTTCTATGCTCCAGATTGCTAAAAATCAGCCCGGACAAAATAAGGTGTCTACAAGGGTGAATTAATTAAGGCTTTTTATGACCTTGAAAAACCTACACATTTAATTAAGAAATGAATTAACAAAAATTAATAAAAAATAAATAAATGAATATTGTAGAAAAACCTATAGCCAATTAGGCCAAGGGTTTTCTTACACCCCTTGGCCGAATTCTAACCCCTGTAAATAGGGGATAGTTTGTTTATTTTAAGAGCCTTTAGAAATTCTATCAAAAAAATCACAAAAATTACTTAGATTTCTTAAGTTTTATAAGCTTTTCAAGGTAAAAAACACAAAAAATTTTTAGGTTTTCTTACTTTTATTCATTTTTCTTCCTTTTAGTGAGACAAAATCATGCTTGAGCTCATGCATTTTAGTCCATGTTGAAAGGCTAAATATGTTGGCTATGAATAAAGTTTCTTGATTTTGTTATTTTATTTATAATATGTTGATTTTCCTTAAATTTATTTGTGTTTGTTTATGGCAATAAATGTTATCTTCAAATATATATTTTTGTATTATTTTTCTTAATGTTTTTATGTTGATTTATGTTGATATATTCATTATTTATCATGTTTTTATGCATATTTATGCTTGGTAAAAATTATGTCATGTATTTATATTGATATTTTTTAAAATATGTGATTCCTAAATAATTTTTCATTCTTGATTTTGTGATATTTTACATTATTTTGTTATATTTTAAACTTATAAGAATTAAAAATAATTTTCTCAAATTTTTAAGGCCTTAGAAAGGTTTTTCCATGCTTGACCAAGCCTAGCATAGATGATTTTGTGATATTTTAATTTTTTTAGATTATTTTGTAATTATAAAAAATATAGAGGTTAAATTGCATTGCCTAATTTTTTTTATAGCCATTTAATCTTGGCTAAATCATACTGACACCTCTAGTGTGCTTGTCATGGTGTTTAATATGTTTGAATGTGTTTCATGCATTTTTTAACCTTTTTGGGACCTTTTTATAATATTAGAAAGTTTAGAGGCAATCACGAAAATGAAAAAAATTGCTTTAAGGCCCTGGATGTTTGGCCGAATGCTTATTGTGACTTTTGGTATGATTTCTATGATTTTTATGGTGTGTTTGATGTTTATTTGTGATTTTATTTCATGTAAAGACTAAATTAAAAAATAGAACAATTTTGAGTCTATTAGGTAAAGCCTAGCATTTTAAGGTCAATATGGTCATTTCTCACGTCAAATTTCACATTTAGGGTGTTTTGTCATTATGGAGTGTTTCAAGCATTTCTTTGGTTCTTTGGTGGGATGTAGAAAGTATTAAAACCTTTCATGTTCTTTGGTTTTTTGGTGGAGTATGAAAAATAATTTTGAAAATTTAGGGACTTAATAGTAATTTTTTCATTTTAGCTCAAATTTAATGTCAAAGTTACCCTTTTAGGGTATAATCATCATGTTATTATGTATACTCTAGGATACCTGGATACTTTCATGTCGAAGGTAGACCTTAAGGGTATTTTAGTAATTACATTAGAACTAAGTCCTATGTGATTATCAGGATACTTTCATGTCAAAGGTACATAGTAGGGATTGGTTTACCTTTTTATTATGTTATCTAGTCCTTAAAGGATACCAAGATACTTTCACATCAAAGGTATATCTTAAAGGTATTCTAGTAATTTATCATAAAATCGAGTCCTTTAAGGTCACTTAATGCTTTCATGATGAAAGTGCACTTTAAAGGACATGTCGATCATTTTGACCAAATTAAGATCCTTGGAATTGAGTTTAGTACATTTCATCTAAACTAGGTCTTAAGGAATTTTTCTATTATTTCTTAAATAAAATTGAAAATTTTAAATTAAGGTAACCTCTCCAAATTAAAATAGTACGTGGAATTTCTCCCAATATATAAGAGGAGTTCTGTGGATTATTTTAATAACAAGATATTTTTTTAAAGTGAAAATCGAGATTTTTCAAAATTTTTAAAAATGAAACCTTTCATATTCTTTCGATTCTTTGGCGAGGTATGTAAGTGATTATGGTTGCTAAAATGAAACCTTTTATAGTCCTTTGATTTTCCAATAGGGAATGGAATATATTTTGACTTTTCATATTCTGTCAACTTTTGAGTAGGGTGTGGAAAATATTTTGGTTTTCAAAAAAAGATTAAAACCCTAATTTTCTCATACAAAATAATAAATTTACTTTTATATGTGGAAATTATAATTAAATATCAATTATTAAAACTAAATAAAAATAAAAATTTAAATTAACAGTAATTAATAAGGTACCATTTTTTGGGCATCATAAGAGGGATTGATCCTTGCTCGTGAATGTAACCAACTCTGGAACCCTTGTATATGATATTCGGTATGAGCGCAGACCTTGTAGTTTGTTTTTAAGGGTTTCCTAGCCCTCGAAATACTACCTCCGATAGGTGACTAATCTCACCTAGCCAAAAAAGATTAGTAGTGACTCTAAGAAAAATAGTTATTTCATAATGACTTGTTAAGGTTAAGTCAAGTGAGTGATTCATCTTGATGATTTGGTCTCCAAAAATAAAAAAAAGAATAATAATGTTATGACCCTAAAAATGAAGGAATAATGATATATAGATATATTTATATATATATGAATGAAGGTACACTAATTTTAACTCTAGTTGGTTGGGATTCATATCGGAGCCATGTTGCAATGCCAATTTGGTGAAATAATTAATGGTAACTAATATGAAGTGATGCCCATTCGAAGCTTTAGGGATAATAGGTCAAATCATATCCATGGCCACATAGAGAAAGGCTATAGGGCTGTCATGACATGTAAAGGTAAAAGTGGGATGTGGATTTTATCCATATAGATTTGGCACTTGTGGCATTTCCTGACATAATCAATGCATTCTTTTTCAAGTGTCAACAAATAATAGCTAGATTTAATGATTTTCTTTGCCATTCTGTGTCCATTGGCATGTGTACCATAAATTCCTTCATCAACTTCTTCCAGAATTCTCTTAGCTTCGGGATCATCCATGCATTGGAGTAATGTCAGATCCTAACTTTTCTTGTATAGAATCTTACCATCCGAAATAAATTTTGTAGATAATTTTTGGATGGTTTGTTTGCTAGTTTTAGAAGCATGCTTTAGGTATTATGATCTTGAATATACTAAAGAATGCCATATTACCATGATAAACCATGCCTTTCTTATTCTATACTCAAATAGTAGGCGGGATAGATGTAACCTCGAACTCATGGGTTACTTTGAACATAGAGGCTAGGGTTGCCAGTGCATACGCCACTTGGTTATCCTCTTATGGTAAATGCTAGAAGTTAATTTCATTGAATTACTATTTTAGTTTAGTGATTAGCCTCTTTATTGGATTGGCTTAGCATCTTGGGTTTCTGATTCCTTTTAGAGCTGATAGATTACCAAGGTGGAGTCCTCATATACTTTTAAGGTTTTGATGCCCCTTTCAATGGCTATTTAGAGCCCTATTGCATATTCCATATATTCAACTATATTGTTGGTGTAGTCAAAGTTCAGTCTAGTAGTGAAAGGATAATAATCTCTATTGGGAAAAATCAGAATAACCTTGATTCCATGCCCCAATGCGTTTGAAGCTTTACTAAAATACATTTTCCAAGTTTGCTACAATCAATACATTTTTTATATTTTAGATATGCACATTAAGTCCCTATCTAGGAATTCGATATCTAATGGTTTATAGTCCTTTTCAGTTTGACTTGCTAAGAACTTAGTTATTGCATTAACTTTAATGGCCTTTTAGCTCACGTAAATGATGTCATATTCAGAGAGCAATACTCGCCATCTGGCCCACTTTCCTAAAATGTAAGAGCCTAACATAGGTATTTAATAGGATTAAGTTTGGTGATTAGACACTTAGTGTGATATAATGTGTATTGCCTTAACATTCGAGTTATCTAAGCCAAAGCATAACATAGCTTTTTGATTACAAAGTAATCTTTTTCACACTCCATGAATTTCTTGCTTAGGTAGTAAATAGTTTGCTTTTTCTTTCTTGATTTGCCATGCTGACCTAGTATATAGCCCATAGACTTCTAAAAAATTAATAGTTATAGGATTAGTGGTCGACTAGGCAACGACTATACAAGCATTGGCACGCTTGATAGGTAATACACGACCTTGTCGAAGGCTTGTTGGCATTCATCATTCCATTTGTTAGGGTTTTGTTTCAAAAGCAGGTAGAAAATTAGATCATATTTGTCAGTTAGTTAGGATATGGACATGGTTATGTTGCTCAATATCTTAAGAAAGCTCTTTACTTCTTTTTGGGTGTGAGGTAGTGGAAGTTTTTGGATAGCCTTTACTTGTTGAGGTCGACCTTAATTCCTCATTCACTTATAATGAAGCCTAATAGATTGCTGAAGGTAACACTAAAGGTGCACTTGCTGGATTCAGTTTAAGCTAATCTTTGCATAGTTGTTTGAAGAATATCTAAAGATTAGTGACATGCTCACTCTCTTTTGAGGATTTAACAATCATATTATGGATATGAATCTTTATTTCTTTATGCATGATATCATGGAATAACATCACGATTGCTACTTGGTAAGTTGCTCGGCATTCTTGAGTGTAAATAGCATAACCTTGTAGCAGAAGGTACCCCACATGGTCACGAAGGTGGTTTTCTCCATGTTCTCAGGTACCATTTTAATTTGATTGTAGTGCAAAAATCCATCCATCAAGGAAAATAAAGAATTTTGGCAGAATTGTTTACCAAGGTGTCAACATGAGGCAATGAGAAGTTGTTTTTAAGGCTAGCTTGGTTTAAATCCTTATAGCCCATGCTTATCCACACTTTACTATCCTTTTTAAGGATTGAAACAATTTTGGCTATCCATTGTAGATATTTAGCTACTTCGAGAAATTCAGCATCAAACTGCATCTTCACTTCTTTAATTTTTAGAAGCATATCTAGTTTCATTCTTCTAAGCTCTTATTACATAAGTTTGCACTAGGGTTTTGAGGGAACTAGATAAACCATTATGTCAATTTTTAACCTAAGCATGTCTTGGTAGGACTAAGCAAATACATCCCAGTATTCTTAAAGAATGTTAATCGATTTTGTTAAAGTCAATGGGTTTATAGAGGTTCCTATCCTGACCTCTTTTAGATATTCCTCTATTCTCAAGTTCACAATTTTAATAAGCCTTTCCTAGGGCATGATTTATTTTTCTTCTTCTTCAATTAGTCTCAATAGCTCAAGGAACCTAGTGCTTTCCTTAGAATCCCCTGCAGATTTAACCTTGTACATGCAGATTGGCTATTCAAAATTGATTTTTAAAATCTCAGTATAAATATGTTGTCAAATTTCTACCACACTAGTGCTCATATCGCAACAAGTAATATAGTGATGAATAGAGTATTGTTCTTACGAATAATTATACTAAATCTACTAAGCACTAAATTTGACACAATTTAATCTTATTCAAACAAATAATTAAAGGATTATTAATTAAAATTAAAATTAAACTAAATTAGCTAAACTAAAGTTCACTAAGTGGCAAAGAAATTTAAATGAAGTTGACTTAATCAATGATAAAAACCTAGGATTACAATTTCCCTCAAGATTTTATTTGAATTTGTTTTATCCTTTTAACTTGACTGATAATATTGAATTGTTAACCTAGAGTTTTATTTATTTATAAGTATTTTCTAATGGTCTTATAAAAATATCTTTCTCAATTAATTTACTATATTCCTATGCAAATTGAATTGAAAGAAACTCATTAAGCCTAGACTCTAATTTGGTTACATATGGCATTTTCATATATTCCTATCTAACATGCAGATCAATTTATCCCAATTAATAAATATGAAGCATATGTCATTCAATTCAGGTCTAAATACAAAATTCCATTTTCCAAGTTCATTAAGGTTACCAAATTAATCTATTTGGTGGCCAATCTACTAGAAGCATTAAGAACAAGATAAAACAAATAACTCAATTATCATTAAATTAAAAAAAGAAAAATAAAATAATCTAAACTACATGTTAAGTTATATTGTAATCCTAGAAAGATAAATATAGCTCATATTGATTAAATAAAACACAAAACAACAAACTTTTACCATCATAAATATTATAATATAGATAAAAAGATTAAGGGAAAAGAGAAAAGTAAGAATTGTTAAGTGTTAGTCTTTAACTTCTTCAATCTTTCTTTCCTTGCAAAATCTTTATAGCTTTTTTTTTTTTTTGTAAAAAGAAATAGCTTTAAAGTATCTAGAATGGATTTAAAACCTAAATCTAAGAGCCCTATTTATAAGTAAAACCTTGAAGTAGAGGGACTTAATCTGCATGTAAGGGCATATATTTTTGAAAATTTCCAACTGGGAATCACCTTACTTGATTGGGTCCACTTTTTCTTTTCATTAAGTTATTATACTTTTGGAAACTCCTTTGGGTTTTGACCAATAAAAATATGAAAAGTATTTAAATAACTAAGCAATTAAAATATAAGAAAAGTAAATCAGACTAAATTAAAAACTACTAAAAATAAATAAATTTAAATAAAAATTATTAAATTAAAAGCCACAAATATGAATGAAATTTAAATAAAAATCTCTAAGACCTAGCTAATTTAATATGCATAATGAGGCTAACTTTATTTTATAGTTATCACACCTCAAAACTTAAGATTTTGCTAGTCCTCAAGCAAAACAAAAAAAAAAAAAAAAAGAAACAAAACCAACTAAATGAAACAAAACACAAATTAAAATGAATGTACACTTAATGGTTACCTTAGTTTTCCTTAAAAGTCATCTCAATATCTCAACTCAAGGTAGATAAAAACATAATTCATATTTATGCTTCAATTATATCCTAAATCTCAATGTTTTGGATGGATTTTCGGTGTGTGTAAATGATCCCTTTGCAAATCTTTGCTTGCAAACTAAATAAATTTATACCAATGTAAATCATGAATTAATACTAGATTCTCATATGTTTGCTTTTCATATATTTGTCCACTAATGTAGACAAACACCTCATCAAAGATCATGTAGGACTTTATTAAGCTTGTAATGTAAGGCTAGGGTAAAAGTTGAACAAAGGCTATATTTCAGCTTAAGTCACCCATAGACACTTTTCATTGTTCCAAATCTTTTATTGAGCCCTTTATAACAAGTTTGAAGGATATACCCCTTTTTCTCGTGACATTTTCTTTTTCATTCCATTTTATTCATTTACAAACTTTTGCATTATTATTTCTCTTTTTTTTTTTCATTTTTTCTTTCAGCTTCACCAATACAACATAATTCAAAACATAGCTCATTATATTCTTTTGAAACAATTTCCTACTCATGCCTATGTAGTGAAGGTTGATCATTGTTTTTCTTCTTAAGCTAGACTAAAATAATATGTGGCAATCAAAAGAAAATGATATATCAATTAGGCTCAAATAGGGTAACTAAGGGAAAAATATAAAGGTAGGCTTAAAAAGGCACAAACGATCAAAAGATGGCCTAAATCATCTTCTTAACTTAGTGTTGTCTATGATTTCGCCTAAAGAGAGAATTAAACAAATTTTAAGCCTCAAGATATAATTGCAATTTACATCAACATAAACAATCTTCACATAAGCAATATAAATCAAAGTACGAGATCAGATGTTCAAAATTTTCAAAAATCACATCCTAGCAGTGGAAAAAACAAAGAATCTAATCACAAAATTAGATCATGCTTATATTTTCCCAAGAATCAAGATAAAACAATAACTAAGTTATCATTGGATAAGGATTTCATCATATTAAGCACAAAATATTTCAATCTATTCTAAAAAAACAAAAATTTTAAAATGTACTAAGAAAACTTTAAAGATAAAAATGCAAGCAAATTAAATGCATGTAAACTAAATGCAAATTACCCCCCTAAACTCACTCATTCTAGGACACCCCTAAACATAAATGAAACATTGTCCCCAACGCGTAAAAATAAATAAGAGTTATGATCAAGAGTACACCCTAGTTATTGGATGACATGATATAAGAAAATGTCTAAGCATCATTATCTTCCTCCTTATTCTTATCTTTGCCAAATTGTTCGATAGGGGATGGTTATGGTAGAGGAGGCATTCGAGGGCAATTCATCATGTTTAAGCCTAGTTGATTTTTGAAGAAGTGTAACATCTACTCCATAGCTTGATTACATTCCATTTGATGAGCCATTTGTACTTTAAGGTTAGCTAAATGTTGATTGACTATTAGTCTTTCTCGATGTTAGCTCGATCGTGATGGAGTGGTGAAGAATTAGCACAGAAAACTGTTGGCCGAGTAAGTACTTTTTGACCACCCATTTTACTTATCATATTGTAATCAATGGCTATCTTCGAGTGGAATAGTTCTTTGAATTCTTCCCATCGAACATTTATTTTTCCACATAAAAAAGTAATCAAGGATGGAACCGAAGGCCACTCTCATTGATTGCATTGTATAAATCATCGCTCAATGGATAAGTTTATCGATGTCTATTGACTTCCCGATAAGGATAGAATAGGGCAAAATTACTGTCTTTGGTAACATCACTTAAATGCTTTCTAGGAAGTAAACTAGTAGCTATAAAATGTAACCAAATCTTATCATTCTAATGCAATGCATTGGATTAATGGATATGGGTTCACTTTGGACGTCTTCTATTGTGTGTTAGGCTTGTAGAGATAGTCTTTCACTTTTTCAAAATCTATATTGCCTTTTAGGAACTGTGAATACTCATCATAAAGGATGTTAGGTGTACTAAAAACTTATTGATGGCTTTACTACTTATCGATACCCAAGATTCATGAACAAAAATTTTATTACCTGTTTGTTCACAAGCATTTGCATAAAATTCACGAACAATAAGTAAAATGGTAGATTTACGAGGTTTAAAAAATTTTCCCATTTCCTAGAAGTTATGATATTGTCAATAGCTAGGTAGTTTCTAGGAATTAAATTGAAACCTCTTTGTGCAATCAGGATTTTCACATCCCGTGCTTGGGTAAACTGTTGCAAAGCCTCTTCATACATAAATTTTTATTAAGCATAACTCTCATTGGAAATTGCTTTAGTCCATTTTTGTGCCATCTAATCGTAAAATTTGTTTTTTCACAACAATATGCATGCTTGAACCACCAATAATTAACTAAATGATGAGTAAAATTCAAACACCAAAGCAACCTTTTTAAGCAATTACTTTCTATGTAAGTACAAAGCATAAACTTAATAAATTCTCAATAATAACTCACTATCTCTGCATCCAACAACACCTATTATGCAATTTTTAACAATCACCATCATCCAAGATATAGCATTAGAAATAAGATTGATTAGGATAAAAAAAATATAATAATCATGCTAAACACCTTAAAAGAATGCCCAAACTCAAATTCTTTATAATTTTCTATAATTAATAATATAAAAAATCAAATTAACTAAAGAAACTTATGCATAAGTAAATTTAATGAAAAGTTTATAGAAATTCATGAAACTTACTTGGTTGAAGTGTGTTAGATGACTTCTAGAGAGAAAAAGAGAGAGGGAGAGAGAGAGAGAGCATAAATCCACTTGAAAGCTTACTTAAATTCTATGTAAAGAGAAAAATCGTGAAGATAAGAGATAAATTCAAGTAATTTGGTGTATTATTTGGTGATTTTTATGGTAAGTGAAGAGGAAGAGTGTTAGGAAGGGATAAGAATGGGGTTGCCATTTTAGGATTCTTTTTATAAAGTATAATAAAAAAATTTCTCTCTCGAGTTGGTGTTACAGTGCCATTACCCTAATGTTACAGTGCTAACTTTCAACTTTTCGGGGCACCATTGCACCCCATGGTGGGTGCAACGGTGCCGTTTTCTCTTTTTTTCTTTTCGCATCTCAACATTACAGAGTCAAGACTCGGCATTATGGCATCGAGACTTGAAATAAATGGGCGGCGATGCCAATTCGGGCACCATAACACCATGTTATTCTTTTTTAACCTAGGAAAAAAATAAATATACATCATAAAATAAAAAAGTTAAGAAAGGAAGAAAGGGTTGCCTCTTAAGAAGCGCTTAATTCATAGTCATCAGCTTGACAATTTTTTGATCGTTTTGGGTCGGTAAGGTTGTTAAGAATTTTTGGCAATCAAATCCACCTTCCTAATAATGTCTAAGTCTCTACACATTAACTTTGAAACTTCAGTTGGAACTCTCATTTAAAACTTTGATGGCATAGTATGGGAACACTTTTTTTTTTTAAATTGTGAAAGGTCCAGACCATCGAAGCTTGAGTTTTTCCAAAAATAACTTCAAACATGAGTTATAAAGAAGAAAATATTAACCTGGCTTAAACTTTTACTGAAGAATCTTTTTATCATGCCATCTCTTTGTCTTTTCCTTGTAACTCTTGGCATTTTCATAAGCTTGAAATCAAAATTCATTTATCTTATTTAGCTGCGACAATCACTTTTCACCAGTAGCATGAAGATCAAAATTCAAATTCTTGATTGCCTAATATGCTTTATGTTTAAGCTCCATCAAAATATGATAAGCTTTACCAAAAATCAATCTATAGGGAGAAATCCTGATAGGTGTTTTATAAGCAGTTATGTATGCCCATAATGCATCATCCAATCTCTTGGATTAATTTTTTCTATTCGGGCTAACTACCTTTTCCAATATCCTCTTGATCTATTGGTTTGACACTTCAGCTTGGCCGCTTGTTTAAGGGTGATAGGCCATGGCAATTTCATGTTTAATCTGGTGCTTAGTAAGGACAACTTTAAAATATTTATTGCAAAAGTGTAAACCTACCTCACTTATAATAGTTCTTGGTGTGCCAAATCAGGTGAACATATTTTTTTTTCAAAAAATTCATTATAAAGTTCAAATCATTGGTTAGAGAGGTCACTACTTCAACCTACTTTGAGACATAATCTATAAGAACTAGAATGTAAAGATTATTGTAAGATGAAATAAATAGTTTCATAAAATCGATATCACATAGATAAAAAATCTCTACTTCTAGGATGTTGTTGAGTGGCATCTCATTTCTCCTCAGTATTGTTGCCTACTATTTGACATCTGTCACATCTTAAAACATTGGTGAGCATTTTTAAAAAGTGTTGGCCAATAAAAGCCTAATTGTAGCACTTTTGCTATAGTCTATTCTTCTTCAAAATGACTACCATAATCTGATAACTGACAATGCTGCAAAATATTTTCTATTTCTACCTTGGGTACATATTTTCTAATAATCTGATCTATACATTACTTAAACAAGAAAGGTTCATCCCAAAAATAATACTTAACATCATGCAAGAACTTTTTCTTTTGTTGAGAAGTTAAATCAGGGGAAAAACACTAGTTATAATATAATTGGCATAGTTGGTATACCATGGTAATTCTTTTTCATTTACTTAGAAAAGCTGCTCATCAGGAAATGTCTTATTAATTTGGATGAAATTGCTAACATTTGCCCTATTGTCCAATCTTAAAAGATGATCCATCACTTGATTTTCTATTCCCTTTCCATCATGAATTTCTAAATCAAATTCTTGCAAGAGTAGTATCCATTGGATCAATATTGGTTTGGCATCTTTCTTCTCGATCAAATACTTAATAACAAAATGGTCAATATAACTAATGACTTGAGCACCTACAGATATGATCTAAATTTATCAAAAGCAAATACTACAACAAGTAATTCTCTTTTAGTAGTAGTGTAATTAATTTATGCATCTATCAAAGTTTTGCTTGCATAGTATATGGGATGAAATACCTTTTCTTTCCTTTGTCTTAACACCACCCCAACTACAAAATCACTTGCATCACACATAAGTTTAAAATGAAAATTCTAATCTGGGACAATAATAATAGGAGCAGAAACTAATCTTTTCTTCAATTCTGGAAAAAAACCTAAACATGCATCATCAAAATTAAATGGTATATCTTTTTCTGGGAGATTGCAAAGTGGTTTAGAGATCTTTGAGAAGCCTTTAATGAATCTTAGATAAAATTTGGCATGATCGAGAAAACTTTAGATTTCTTTGACTGATGTTGAGATGGAAGCTTTTCAATTATCTGAATCCTTGCCTTGTCCACTTCTATGCCTCTCTTTGAAACTAAATGTCCCAAAACAATGCTTTCTTGTACTATGAAATGGCATTTTTCACAATTTAGGACCAAATTGGTTTCTTCACGTCCTTTTAGCACTAAACCTAGATTATGCAAATACTCATGGAAACTTTTTCTAAAAACTAAAAAATTATCCATAACTACCTCTAGGAAATTTTGTACGATGTCAGAAAATATAGCCATCATGCATCTTTGAAAGTTTTCAAGAGCATTGCAAAGTCCAAGTGGCATTCTTTGAAAAGAAAAAGTCCCATGAGGGCATGTGAAGGTGGTTTTCTCTTGATCTTTCGATGCTATGGCAATCTGATTGTATCCTAAATAACCATTTAGGAAATAATAAAATTCCTTACTAGCTAACCTATCAAGCATTAGATCGATGAAAGGCAAGGGAAAATGATCTTTCCTAGTAGCTTTGTTAGGTTTCCTATAATCCATTCAAACTTGCCAATGGTTGCTGTTCTTATTGGAATGAGCTTAGTATTCTCATTGAAAATCACAATCATCCCTCTTTTCTTTAGCATATATTAGACTGGACTCACCTAAGAACTATAAGAGATAAAATAGATAATACTTGCATCTAACCACTTGATAGTTTATTTCTTAACAATATCTTTAATAATAGGAATAAGTCGGCATTGATGCTCTATGGTGGCCCTATGATTGTCTTTAAAGAGGATCTTATGCATGCAAATTGAAGGACTAATCCTTTTGATATTAGCAATTGACCACCTTAATGGTCTAATATGTTCTCTAAACATTCTAAGTAATCAGTTTTCCTATTCATCATTAAGTGAAAATAAGATAATAATAGGCAAAGTAGAATTTTGTCCAAGAAAAGCATACTTCAAATGTAAAGGGAGTTGTTTAAGCTCTAAGAGAAGTGGCTTCTCGATAGAGGGCTTGGTTGGCATATCAAATAAAGGTCCTAAAGTCTCGAATTTAGAATTAAATCTAATTGAATATGGTGAATTAAGTAACTTTAAACACTCGATAAACTTGTCATTATCCCTTTCGAGAATGGATACCAATGTTGCTTCTAAAAGATCAATAAGATAGCTTTCTATAAAAACTTTATTTATTACCATATCTACCATGTTTACTGCAAAACACTCATTAGACTCGTTAGGGAATTTCATAGCTTTAAAAACATTAAATTTTACATTTTGGTTTTAAACTTTCATGGTAATTCACCTTTTTGCAAATTAATGAGAGCTTTAGTAGTTGCTAGAAAAGATCTCCCTCGAATGATAGGTATTTCATAATCTTCTTCCATGTCAAGAATTATGAAATGAGCTGGAAGATAAATTTTTCAACTTTCACCAAAACATTTTCAACAATGTCCCTCGGATATATGTAAGATCTGTCTGCTAATTGTAAAGTGACTTGGTGGGTTTTACCTCCTTCAAGCCTAGATTCTTATAAATGGAAAGAGGCATCAAATTTCTACTTGCACCAAGATCACATAATGTGCTCCCAAAAAATTGGATCCCCATGATGCATGGATAGCAAAACTTCTTAGATCTTTGAGTTTAGGTGGAAATTTTTTTTCAATATAGCATTGCACTCTTCAGTAAGTGTGATAGTCTTAAATTCACTCAATTTCCTCTTCTTTGGCAAGATATTTTTATGCATTTGACATAGCTAGGCATTTGTTCCAAGGCTTCAGCAAAAAGTATATTAATGTGGAGTCTTTTAAATACCTCAAGAAACTTCTAAAATTGATTGTTAAGTTTATGCTCCTGAATATACTATGGAAAAAAGGATGGTGGATAAGCCTAAAGTTATTGTTGTTGGATATTCTCAACCATATTTTACCCATCTTTTTATTTTTAGACTAATCTGGCTTTTTTGGTATTCTCTATCTCTTTATCGTTTCTAAGTGTGATAGCCTCATAATGCTCTTTTCTATCTTTTCTAGGATTGAGTTCAGCGATACTTGGAAGAATTCCCAAAGGATGGTTATTGATAGAGGAGACAATTTACCTAACTTATGTCTCAAGATTTTTGAGAAATGCTACTAGGGTCTGAATAATATTGTCTTGACTGTCATTTTTCACCCTCAACTCCACAAACACATCTTCTATTGATGGCTTTCTTTCTTGAACTAGAACTTGGGCTTGGTTAGAGACATGAGCTTGTGAGAAAATCCAAGGCAAAATGTTTCCCTATTTGTAGTTGAAGGTTCTTGGTAGTTATTCTAAGAAAAGTTTGGTTGATTATGCTAACCCGAATTATAGGTATTTGAATAAGGGTTAGTCTGCTGCCTATTATAATTTTCGATGTGGTTAACTAACTTAGCATAGTTGAGCAATGATCTATAGAATGTCCATCCCTACATAGTTCACAAACCATAAAAGAACTTGGATCTAGGTGTACACTCACAGCATCTAATTTCCTTGTGAATGACTTAAGCTGTGCATGAAGTGAAGTAATGGCATCAGTTTCATGAACTCCTGTAGCTTTTCTTGGCAAACTTCTTTTGGTGGACCAATGATCATTACTGGACACCATCTCTGCGAGTAATTCATAAGCTTTACCTGATGATCTCCCCATAAATGAACCACTTACTGCAACATCAATAATAGTTCTTGTCTGACCCATTACTCCATTATAAAAAGTCTAAAGTTGAAGCCATTTGGGAAGACCATGATGAGGACAATTTCAAAAAAACTTTTTAAATCGTTCCTAAGCTTCGCAAAGTGATTCTGAGTCATATTGCATAAAGAAAGTGATGTTATTCCTCAACTTTGCTATCTTGGCCGAAGGGAAATATTTGGATAAAAACTTTTAAGCCAAGTCATCACGGGTAGTGATAGAGCCAATCGAAAATGAATTCAACCAACTCTTTGCCTTATCCCAAAGTGAGAATGAAAATAGTCTTAATCTGATAGCATCATCTAAAAACTCCTTTATGTTTGAATGTATCACATATTTCTAAAAAGTTCATAATGCGAGCATTAGGATCTTCACTGTGTAGACCACCAAATTGAACTAATGTTTGATCATCTAAATGATGGTTGGTTTTATCTCAAAGTTATTGGCTTGAATGGCAAACCTCTGGATGCTAGAATGAACTCTTTGTGCAAAAGGGATAGTAAATTCTCGTAGACACTTTGTATCTTTTTCTTTGGCCATTATATTATTTTAAGTTAAAGATTGTAAATTCTCCCTTTGACATCGATGAAAAGTTCTTTGGCATTTTGAATCAAAAGGGATGGGTTCCAAGTTTCTTGCTCTTCGCATGCAACAGCCAAGGGTACCTTAAAAATAAAATAAAAGAAAGTTTAAAGTAAGATTGAATTTGCTTGGTATTAATATTAGCAAAATAATTTAGTAAAACAACTCTTTAGCAATGATGCCAAAAAGTTGTTGTCAAATTTTTACCATGCAAGTGCATGTATCGCAACAAGTAATATAGTGATGAATAAAGTATTCTTCTCACTGGGAATTATACTAAATCTGCTAAGTGCTGAAACTAAAATAATTAAATCTTATTGAAACAAATAATTAAAGGATTATTAATTAAAATTAAAAATAAAATTAAACAAAATTATCTAAATTAAATTTAACTAGATAGCAAAGAAATTTAAATGAAGTTTACCTAATCAATGATAAAAACCTAAGATTACAATTTCCTTGAACACTTCATTTGAATTTGTTTCATCCTCTTAACTTGACTAATGATATTGAGTTGTTAACTTAGAGTTTTAATTTATTCATAAGTATCTGTCTATGGTCTTGCAAAAATATCTCTCTTAATCAATTTACTATACTTTCATGCAAATTGAATTAAAAAAAACTCATGAAGCCTAGACTTTAATTTGGTTACACATGGCATGCTCGTATATTCCTATCTAACGTATAGATCAATTCATCCTAATAAATGAATATGAAACATATGTCATTTAATCCAAGTCTAAACATGAAATTCCCTTTTCCAAGTTCATTAAAGTTATCAAATCAATCTAATTGGTGACAAATCAACTAGAGGCATTAAGAACAAGATTGAATAAACAACTTAATTATCATTAAATCAAGAAAAGTAAAATAATCCAAGCTACATGTTGAGTTCTATTATAATCCTAGAAAAATAAATTTAGCTCATATGGATTAAGTAAAACACAAAACAATAATGTTTCACTATCATAATTATTACAATAAAGATAAAAAGATTAAGGGAAAAGAAAAAACTACGAATTGTTGTGTCTCAATCTTAAACTTTTTCAATCTTTCTCTTTTTGCAAAATCTTGATAGCTTCTCTTTTTTGTAAAAAACAAATAATAGCTCTAAAGTATCTAGGATGGATTTAAAACCTAAATCGAAGAACCTATTTATAGGTAAAACCCTGATGTGGAGAGATTTGATCTATAAGGAACGTGAGCATGTGGTTTTGGAAATTTCCAACTTGGAACCACCTTGCTTGATTGAGTCAACTTTCTTTTTTCATTAAGTTGTTATACTTTTGAAAACTTCTTTAGGTTTTGACCTCTAAAAATACAGAAAGTATTTAAATAACTAAGTAAATATAAGGAAAGTAAATAAGACTAGATTAAAAACTATTAAAAATAAATAGTTTAAATAAAATATTACTAAATTAAAAAATATTAAATATGAATTAAATTTAAATAACAAATCTCTAAGACCTAGCTAATTTAATATGCACAATGAGACTAAATAACTCTATTTTATGGAGTTATAAAAATATTCATCTCTTTTTTATCTAGGTGCCTAAAAATATATAGAAGCAAAATATAGGCAAAAAAATGTGAGGATAAAAAAGAAAGCCTAAAGATTTAGCAAGAAAGATGAGGATGGACACAAGAGATGGAATGTAAAATGCTTAGTTATTTTTATTAATAATGCTTGATAAAAATATGCCTATGCAAAGGATCTTAAGTTGCTCTTGGGCAAGTGCATGTTGGTCTAGTTCATAGCGTTACTTTAAATTAAATCTAAATAGTATAGAAAACTCTATTTTTATCCAAATGCTCAAAACAAATCCTAGACTGCACAAAACAATCTCACACAATCTATTAATAAAGCTTCTAGCTTATTGATTGTGTTGACAAAGAAATTCCTAAATGCTCTATTTAAACTAACTGTTATGTTGCCAAAACCGATAATTCCTCTTTAATTTTGATTGACAAGTTCTCCTAGGAAAAAGCTTTCTTGTAGTGGTGTAAGCATTATTGGTTCACGTTCTAAATCCTGACCCTTCAAATAGGCCATTCTTTTTGCTTGTGTGTTTTAAACTCACTTCTCGTGGGCATTAAGCTTGAATCCTAGACCTTTTTTGTTAGTTTGATGGGTGTCTTTCAAAGCTTTAAAGATCCTTTATAGATGTTTTATACATTTCAAGTTTGGGCACCTTTACTAGTGGTGAACTAGAGACTCATATGAGTGATTTTCAACAGATAAGGCTCAATCATTGGAAACTCTTCTTTGATAATGTCTATTGACTGTAGAGCTCAATTATATGTTCATTCAACATCTGTTGGACCATTACATGGTACTTCTTACACTTTTGGAGAGTATGACTTCACACAGCATGGAAGATACAAAAATACGTTAATTCATTTTTTGACCTTTGGACCTTATTAGCTAGTTCTACTTATGCCAATATTTACCAAACCAATATCATTGGCATCCTGACTTCTCCTATATTCCTTAAAATTTTATAATCTTCTTCAGCACTAAACATACTCACGGCTAATTCAGCATGACTATTGACTGTAGAGCTCAGTTATATGTTCATTCCACATATGTTGGACCATTGCATGGTACTTCTTACACTTTTGGATAATGTGACTTCACACAGCATGAAGATGAAAAAATATGTTGATTCCTTGTTCAACATTTTGACCTTATTAATCAGTTCTGCTTATGTCGATATTTACCAAACCAATATCATTTGTATCCTGGCTTCTTCTATATTTCTTGACATTTCATATTCTTCTTTAGCACTAAACATACTTATGGCTAATTTAGCATGACTGCTCAATTATATGTTCACTCAAGATATGTTGGACCTTTGCATGGTACTTTTTACACTTTTGGAGACTGTGACTTTGCACAGCATGGAAAATGCAAAAATATGTTGATTTTTTTAGACTTTTTGACCTTATTAATCAGTTTTGCTTATGCTGATATTCAGCAAACTAACATTATTAGCATCTTAACTTCTTCTATATTCCTTAAAATTTTATTATCTTCTTTAGCACTAAACATACTAATGGCTAATTCGGCATGACTTACGTATAGATTGGTTCTAATACTATAATTTAACCCTTGCTTGGCCTCAAACATTCTTTTCCATCATTCTTTGAAGTAACCTTCTTAGTTAAATCACTTTTCATGGTATCATCAATCATCTCTGTAGTATAACTACACCTGCGAAGTTTTTCATGACATTTTCACTACCTTTTCATAGTAAAGGGTTTGTAAGCTATTGACAAACGTAATAATCATTTTTTTCAGTCAACAAAGATGAATTTGGGCAATCTTTTCCAACCAACTTGAGTATATTGCTTGAAATTTTCATTTATTTTCTTTTCTATGCTCATGAGAGGTAAACAATTCGAAATACTAGGTGCTGATTTAATAGAAGTAACTTTAAGATTCGAATGATTAGCAAGCAACATTAATTATCCTCCAACTCTATAATGAGGATGCTTCCCATATTTTTCGATAGCACTGATAAAAATAATTGTGTCTTCATCCATTCTTCATAGAGCTTAATTTTTAAACAATCTATTATCCTTCGGACCAATCTTAAAAATTCTAAATAGTGTTGCAAGGTATGTTTTTGTCTATAATGGCAAAAATAGGATGGCGAGTTTTTCACTTTGATCTCAATTTTTTAACATTAACCTAACCTTATAAAGGCTTTTATACATTGGTCATCAGTGTTTTAACCTCTCTGATACTCTCTTTGACCCAAAACCTTGCTTTTTATCAATCATGGCATTTACTCTTGGCTTTGTATGGTTTAAGAATGAGGTGACCACAGTGTTAGGCCTTATCCCTTGCTTGACTTTGATCATGTCCTTTTTAAGTAAGCCCTAAACTTTTCTATTGAAAGAGGTGTAATTTTCAATGCTGTGACCTTCTACTCCAACATGGTATTCATAGTAGGCATTCTCATCATATCATTTAGGGTATAGAGGTAATCTTGAAGTTATGAACACTAGAGCTACCAATTGACCTACTAGTAAGTGAGCGTAGATCTCCATATATGAATAGGGAAACAAAAAAATGATATCTTTCTCAAGGTGCTTGCTGATTGTTAAATTTTTAATGCTACTTTAGTTGTGAGATAAAGTGTTTTAAGTAGAATTTTGGTGAGGATTCAATGCAAAACTCATAGTAGGGTTAAAATCTAGTAGAGTACACCGATTATGGCACTACTGTGTATAGGCTAAAACCTGGATATGCCATGCCAAGAAAGTACATACTTGGCATTGAATAAGGATTTTGGGTGTGCTTGGCAAGGCTTTCACTAACATTATTCACCTCTTTCTCTTTACCTTCTACAGTAAACTTTTTAGTAGAGTTAGAGGACTCTTCTTCTAATATCTTGCCATTTTCATGGCATTGTCAATCATTTTGCTAGATATCACTACATCAGTAAAATTTTTCTTGGTATTCCTATTAAAGTCTCGTAGTTGGGAGTCTACAGGGTGCTAACAAACATGACTATAATTTTTTTAGGTTAGCAGAAAGTGAGCAGGGCAACTTATTCTTGCCATTTTTGCATGTATTGCCTAAAAATTGGATGATTTTCTTTTCCATGTTTAATAAATAAAGATGATTTGAGGCTGAATTAGATACATGCTTGCACTAATTAAGGAAAGCATAAGGCAAATCTGCTAGTTAGATTCTAGTTGGGTTAAGTTCTATGTACCAATAAGTGGCTACCCTTGTTTAGCTATCTTGAAAATAATATATTATTAATTTTTTATTATTTTCTTGCCTGGCCATTTTTTAGTAATACATATGGATATATGCGGTAGGATCTATGGTTTCACTAAATATGCCAAAATCCAATACTTTAAACTTAGGTAGGATAATAAGGTTCGAGGGTAGGCCGACGGATTTAGCATTTACAATCCTAAACTTTTCGTTTCTTTTTACAAACTTGAGGCACATCTCCAATAATTTATACTTGGTTTCATTTTCAATAGCTTCAGCATATTTTAAACGAGCTACTTTTTCTTGTTCTACTTGTTCATTGAAGTCTGGGACCAAAGGATTTGCCAACAATGATCCCATATTTACGCCATGGTATCCTAAGCCAGATGTAGTGCTATCTTAGTATACAGATAAATAGTTAAGCAGATGGAAATTAGTGCTGTTAGGAGTGGTTTTTCCTAGGATGCCCCTTCGCGAATACTAATGCCCTCAGTACCCATATTTGAATTAGCCTTAGGATTAGCTAGTTTTTGCCCTTATTAGCAGTACTTGCTTGCCTTTAAGGCATCGCTAATAATTTTGTTAATTTAGCATCTTCATTTTGTAGTTTATCAGTCTTGTAAAGCATTCTCTCTTGAGCTTCTTCGTGCATAACTTTGAGTCTCTTCATATAAGCTTGGCGATCATTCTCCATAGCCTTCAGATACAGATGGGTATTGTATCAATGTTGGATATTCAATTTTTGTTTTAAAGACCATATTACTTTCAAGTGATGCCAGATTAAATTTATTGTGATATAATGAGTATGATGTATTCGTGAATCAAGATGTAATCATATGTAAGTGAGGATATATGAATAGGAAAAACATAATAAAAAAATAAATTACGTATGCAAATGCAAGAGACACTTGGATTTTGGCAACAACTTTAAAATAAAGATCTTTCATGGGAAAAATTATTAATTATAGCCCATCAAGTTTGAATGTAATCAAATCTAAAAATATGGCATGTGATTACATTATTTGATTACAAGTTCCAAAATGTTCAATAATTCTTGTTTATTATCTCCTAAGGAGATAAAATCTCATCTCAAATATCCAGCAATTCAACTGTATCATCCATGCTAGTTTGAGTCATATAAGTATACTTGATGAGGCTTAGAGACACTTCGTATACTCTAATCGAGCTTGGTTGGCTGAGATCTAATTTTGGCATAACTCTTTAGAAGACCTTGATAATCTCTTAAATTAGTTTTGCTAGACGTAAAGGGCATTCTCTAATTCTTGAATCCTTATGATCAAGGCTTCATTCTTAATCTTTTCTTCTTGAAAAAGTTCTACCCAAACTGTTATGCTTTTGCTTTTTTTCTGATAAAACAATGTAATAGTGTAGGTTTCAATAAGTTCTTCCATAGTTTTCTTAGCTTGAGCCTTCCAAGTCTCTAAGTCACTATCTAGAGAAACAAGTTTAGCTATCCATTCGACAAAGGATTTACCAACTTCTTGTTACTTTGCTTTTTAAAATGCCATGCAGCCTTCTTTAAATCTTGAAGGTCTTCGTTAATGGCATTGTTTTATCTTAACAAGGTCATGTATCTGCCCATCTTAAACTTGACACTCATGCTGGCTATTTTCTTCTTGTAATTGATGAATTTCTTTAGCAAAAAAGGCTTTCTCCTGTGTAAGTTAAGTTTTATGATTTTGATCTCAGACGGAAGGTTATTTGTCAGGATCCAAGGAGCTTCATTAGTAGGTAATAGTGTGGTGTCATTAACACACTTAGCTGTTTAATTCTCATAAGTTGGAGTCATCATTTTTTCTTTTTTTTAGTATGATATGGTAGGTTTTTAGCCATTCATTAAGGATCTTTTTTACTCTGTTGGTGTAACCATCCCTTCCATACTTGAAATCTAGCATATCAAGCTTATGAGTGATGGGGACAAATTGTTGGCAATCAAATTATCACTAAGCCATGAATGAGGCTTAGCTGATGCTTCCCTACAAACCATTAAGAGGTGCCCAATGAAACAGCTTGCATTTATACACAATCAAACAGGGAATAATCCATGCAACCATCCAAGTCACTTTGTTGGCAATCAAATCTTAGAACTTTGCAATCCATTCATCATTAGTGATATTTTGCGGCTGCTTATTTTTTAAGAACTTAGTAAGAGGCTTAAAATTTGGCATGTATGACTATAGTAGTTTCTTACCCCAAAATTGATTAAAGAGCCACACATACAATAGTGATGAGCATTTGATAAAGCATGCCTTGCCTTTTTCCTTTGAAAATTTAAGGACTGGATAGTTTTTGCTAAGATGGTAGGAGCACGATTGATCAGACCATAGATTGCTAATGTAAAAGCATCCTAAATATTCTTCTTGTCTGATTGAACACTCAAGGCAATTTTTAAATTGTACCATGTGATGCACGCACTACTTTTATATTGGTCAATTTTTTTAAGGGGTGTAAGTTTTTATAACTTAGAGTAAATTTAGTCAAATTGATCCATTTTGATATTAAGCATGGCTATGTACTCTTCCATATTAAAGACTAGATCCTACTTATAAAAAATGAAACACTTATATGTAGGATTCTAGAACTGTTTTATAGTATGCAGTAGTCTAAAGTCAACTTTGATATGAGCTAATAAGGTGATATCCTTATAATCTTTCAAGAATAATGCCTTAATCAATCTTATCCTAATAGTTCCAGACACCACTTCAGCCTGTTCTAGGATCTATTAGATGTATATAGGTTAAAGACTATCCCAAACACTCTCTGCTCTCTTTTTGACTTAATTTTTACAATCTTAAAATCCTTAACACCTTCAGCTAGTGCTTATACAATGGTAAGATACTTATCTATAGGCATTACCCTTGGAACCAAGTGTCTTGAGATGATATGAAAAGACATAATGCATGTAGCAAAGGCAACAAAAAAAAACACTAAGTTAGTGACGTATTAGGGACAAGAAATAAACCATAAAATAAATATGCCTAGCAGCATTATGGTGCCTCAAGGTGAGCATGGAAATAACTGTAGGTATTGATATTTTGGTCATATACCTAGACTAATGCGAATAGCATAACAACATGTTTAGGCTAAAGGTGTATTATTGGAATAAAAATCAATGCTTGAGACAATGACAATTTGATGGTTGCCATATGGTCACAAGTTAATGTCAAGCCATCCACTAGATAGCATGATAGCTTATTTTAGCACTTCTCTACAGTGAGGTAGCATGGTCTATCTAAGGATATAAATACTTGTTCATCATTGTATAATGGTTGATAGGCTATAAGCCATTGGTTAGAAAGCATAATGACTTATCCATGTGGGTTTTATTCCTTAAAATGAGATGTCGACCCGAAGAAGATAAGTGACAACATTTGAATGTTATCTCTTATGAAAAGAAAGAAAAAAACATTAACCATTAGTTGGATAGCATAACAACATGCCCTAATAACATTACAATATATGATAGGATTCAACATTAGAAAAAAGATGTTGATGATGATGTTTACTAATCATACTATATGACAAAAAATGATAAAGAAGAATAAAACGTAAGAAGCATTTCCCTAAGTGTTATTTTTTGGGTAAATCTAGTAGCACTTTAGTATGGCCTGACATGGTTTGGCTCTTATAGCTAACTAAATGAGGTTAAGTTGAGTCTAAAAGGTTCTCAAATCACTCTTTTATCCAGTAACGATCACTAAGGCACCCCGATCTTAGGCCCATTGCAGGCTCGACAGAACAGGTTTAAATCGGGTGGATGCATTTTACTATGCCTAGAAAGAAAAAAAGGATACCATAAGAGCATAGGTACTTTACACCCTAAAAGATATTGCTAGCCCATGGATAAAGAAGAAACACCATGAAAGATAATTAACTCACCTCTACCTAAAAAAGGTATTAATCTCTTTCCAAAAAAAATACGATTGAGAGTCTAATGCCAACGTGAGTATGCAATATGTGTCGAGGAAACAATAAACCTTTTTGTTTTATTCCCTATTACCATTTTAAAGAAACTATCTTTTTCATTTTTTTGAGTAGAAAATAACCTAGCAATCATGTGAAAGAAACAAGTATATTCAAAAATATGACAAATAAATGTTAGGGCATAAAGAAGATGAAGAAAGGGGATTACAATTAAATAATGATTGAAAATCAAAGGAAACTTCCAATCAAAAAAAAATTTAGCTAGTTACTAGCCTGACTCTTTAAATAAATCTTTAGTGGAGTTGCCCAGCTGTCGTGGCTTGACCACTCATATCCCAATGCTTAACTTAAAAAAAATATGGTAAAGAAGGCAAAGGGAAAAGGCTTGCTTTTGGGTTATCCCCTTGGTTAAGATTTGGATTAAGCATAAAGGAGTGAAGGTTAAGGGGTTGATTGTCGAATGGATCACTTATCCAACTGGTCTTGTTTGGACATTATGAAATGGCCAAAACTTGGAATTGCCAGCGATTATTTTAGGCTAAGCATGACTAGATACATATTAAAACCTGTTATTCTGAGTTACGAGACTCAAAACACTGATTTTATGGACTACATATACTAGAGTTCATATTTTAGAAATGGTCTAAGAATTGGTTACCTATAAGGAAGGATTGCACCTCTCGATGCCTAAAATTGGTATCGTCCAATCACAAATTATCTGAATCTTAGCTTTCCTCAATTTTTTATGTGGTCATAATTTATATGTGATCCTTTTTTTTATAAATGCAAACTTTTAAAGATTAAATCAAGGTTTTCAAGGTAAAAGTTTAATTAATATCTCCCTATGCAAGCCAAGAGAGGAGAAACATAGATAGTTTTGTGAAATGATCTTCGATTGATTTAAAAGAGGATACTTTATCTTGAGCACTAGAAAGTTACAAACATAGAACATTGCCCTAGATTTTATTAAATTCGAGTTCAAAATAATGAATGCAAAATCATCATGGAGAAGGAAATGTTTTAGTAAGGCATAAAAGAACATAATAAATATTGCATTAGGGATGAATAAACGAAGATATAAAAAATGAGGGATAATCAAAACTTATCTTGTAATTGACCTCAATTATTGAAAATAATCAAATTGACAATTATAAGATGTGTTTGGATTTGATGGTCATCTTAGGCACAAAAAATTTTGATAAAATGCTCAGGGAAGCCTGAGCTAAGAGAAAACTTATTTTGCAAAAGTTTTGAAAAGAGGAGTTAGAATATCCCCTTCAAAGAAATAGGGCTAGAAAATCCCATTGAAAAAAAAGTTTTGAGTGATTTATGAAAGTTAAAGTTTTTTATATTTTTTAAGAAAATATAGATCTTAGAATTAAAACTCGATAATTTAAATAGGGAATAGAAATTAATTTTGAAAAATATTTGAAGTCTTGATCCAAGCCTAAAATAACTCATATCGTGATGTGAAACTCCATGGGAAAATCATTGAATACATTCAAGTCATTCGTATAAGCCAAAAGATGATTTGGGAAAATCCTACTAACTCTTATCAAATTTAACAAAAGTAGGGGACAACACTGCACCATCCATATTTTCTAATTTATTCCAATCTTTATCTGAAGGGTTCTAATAGCAAATATGATACTATTAGAAAGATAACTCAATATGGATTAATAAACAAATATTCAAAAATCCTAGAAAATCATTTTCTAAGTGGAATTAATTTTTAAAACTAGGTTAAAAAAAGGGAGAAGTAAGCTTCAAAAAATCATCTTGGACTTACTTAGAATTGTTAAATTGTAAAAGATATGTTTTCAGAAAGGGAATTTTATGAACTTCTTAGGGAAAATATTTAAAAATCCAAGACAATCGTCAGATAGGTTGTAATTTCCCAAACAAAATATGAATTACTGATTCCAGGGGTTTTGGATAGCAAAGGTTCGAAAGTCAGAACTTCCATATCCAGAATGATCCAATGGAAATAAGATATTATTGAAAAGGTTGTTTGAAGCCATTTCAAGAAAAAAGTCAAAAAAATTTTGTAAAAATGATTTAGAGTCTAAAAATAATTTTTCAAATCTAGATCATAATGCAATCAGTGCTAAAATAGGGTTTTGCTTGAGTTTAATGCTTTTATGGTTGTGTTCTAAATATTAGACATACTACTATCCAATTACTGAGGTCCCTGGCAATTGAGTAACAGGCCAGTCTAACTCTTGGAGAATAGGCCACGGAATAGCCTACTGCTTGCATCATTAATCATGAAGAAAGGCTCAAAACAAGACTTTAATAAGACACATAAAAACATTATGATAGGACACTCAAAAACATTATGTTCTAGTATAGGTTAAAATCCAGAATTTGCTTAGCCTAAACAGGCCATAATTCTAAACATTTATGCTGGGCATATCCCTAATATTGGAGAATCAATATATTTAAAACATTAAGTCCATGCTAATCCTTATTAATTGAAGTTATATGGATTAAACTTGGGGTTTTCTTTAAAAATAGATTTTTACGAGCATTATAGACCCATTTCAACATCATATGATGAATTAAGCTAAGCAAAAACATTAAACATGAGCAAGCATTCAATAGCAAGTTATCCATACATTTTAACAGAGAAGCCATGCTGAAAATGCATTCAATGGTATGGCAAAGATTAAAAAAAATACTAGAATGAATGTCTATACATGAAATGAACATGTTGATATGAAGGAAAAGATAGAAAAATAAGTGAACAAGGGTTGTTTTAATGTCCAAATTAAATATGTCATTTAAGTTTATCCAAACAACATTAAAGCACCAAAAAAGTTATCAAAGTCTAAGACTACCACAAACAAAGCCACAACAATACATGGAAGTTTTAATCCAATCATGGAAACATAGAGGTTCACTAAAGAGATGATGATGAAGAAAACAAAAAATGAGATAAAGTAAAGACGGAAAGTATAACCCAATGACGGCTTTAGCTCTTAGCTCTTTACTTGAGCAGCAGCCAAGCACTATAGAACTCACCTTTTTCTTTCTTTTGGCTATGAATTAGCAAAGAGTGAGTAAAAAGAGGAAGCTTTTGGTTATGGTGTCTATAGAGGATGGTTTTAAAGGCGAAGATAAGAGAACTGAAAGGTTTTGGAAGGGTTTTAATAGTAGAAAGGGAGCTATAGGAATAAAGTATTTGGAAAAGCTCAAAGATTTCTACTAGCTAACATATATGTGTTATGTAACCTCCTTTTTCCAATTGAATAAGAAAGTTAGATTATATAGGAGTAGATTTTTGTCATTTAGAATGACCTAGCAAAAAGGCACATAGGACTATTGGCAAGCATAATTGTTAGCTATATTAGCTTTGAATTAATCTTAGTTTTGATATAACTAAAACTTAAGCTTAATTAGCTTATGTTTAA
>JBBYHO010370434.1:0-10303 GCA_038382025.1 Adansonia gregorii
CTTAGTGCATAGTAGATTGATGTCGTCAATGCAAAACGCCGTCAATCGTAGGGCTTCATTGTATCCTCGAGGTTTATGAGCCGGTAACCCTTTTGCATACTTAATTAATGGTGGGGGCGAATAAAACCTTAAAGAAAGTGGCATTGCTACACCTCTTGAAACCTTCGTCAATTTCTCGTATTTTTTGGTTCCTCACGTACTAACATGATATACAATACAATACAGAAAATGATGGGTAGAATATACTTTAGTATTTTTTTTGTTTCAAAAGGAACTACGATGAAAAAATATAATGTAAATATTGGGATCCGATTATTAGATTTGTTGAATGTAATCTTTTAAGAGTGATTTTATGAATTGGTTAAACTTAGATTCATCTATACTATTATTAAAAGCATTGGCTGGGTTCGTATAATGTATTAATCGAACATCTATTCAATTAAACAAATGCCATAAAAAGCAAATGAAATAAATGATATAAAATGTGACAAAGAATATTGATATAATTTACTTTTTAAGAATATTATTTTTCCAGTGATGTCATAATTTTCTTATTATTATTATTCTAAAACACTATCTACATCAAATAACTTTTTATTTTATTTTTAAAAAATTACCAACAACTTATTAGATTGATTATCTTAAAATGTTTTTTTTTAATTATTATTATTTTTTATAGTTTTGACCCACAAATGCGGGTATACAATATATAGCATACTTAATGTTATGTTTGCTACTTCCCATACTTCAATGGAAGTGCATGAGGTAAAGTCTAAATGACAGCTTTGCCGCTTGCCTTAGGCTATATAGGTGACAGGTTAGACAAAACTAGAAAAGGGTTAATAAAAGATTAACTAAACGAGACAACAATGATCTAAATGGCCTAACAATCTCTCATTATGTTGCTTTCATCAACAGCCAC
This sequence comes from Adansonia gregorii, assembly GCA_038382025.1. Lineage (NCBI taxonomy): Eukaryota > Viridiplantae > Streptophyta > Magnoliopsida > Malvales > Malvaceae > Adansonia > Adansonia gregorii. Next base: position 923 of record JBBYHO010370434.1, read on the forward strand.
AGCAGCGCCGGTCAGCTCCTTAGCCTTTTCAGCCTCAAAATCCCAATCTGTCCTAACCAAGACCACCATCATGGTCAGCATACATGAGCCCTGTGCGGCCAATAGTCCGACCCACAATCCCTTGAAATCGAATCCCGCAAAGAAAGCTAGCCATATTGCCACCGGCATGCCAACGAGGTAAAAGCAGCCGAGGTTTATGTTTGCTCCTTCTTTCGGCCTGGCCGTGCCTCTCAGCACCCCGCAGCCTGTCGTTTGTGGGCAGTTTCCAAGCTCACATAACCCGATTATAGGCAAAACAAGAGAAGTTAACGCTATTATCTCTTTATCATCCGTAAACATGCTAGCCCATACGTTCCTAATCGTTACCGCAAATACAAGTGCTGAAAACCCCAGCATGAAGCCGCAACAAAGGCCAACGAAGGCGGCGAGTTTGGCCTTTTTCGGCTGGTTTGCACCGAGTTCATTTCCAACTCTCGTTGATACACTGAAGCTTAGAGAAGATGGGAATATGTAGATTAACGCTGTTGTTTGAATCAAAATGCCCATTGAACCAACGGTAGCTCTGGGGTTTAACATCAACCCGCAAAGAAGAATCATGATCTCGTACCACCACCATTCAAGGCAGACCGAAATGCAGCTTGGAATGGCCAAATTCACCAGAGGTTTCCATTCTTTAAAGCACTCCATTGAAAGCCCTCCCCATGTCTTTTTGTGAACTCCGAAGTAGATGATATAGATTATCAATGAGCCTACAAGATTGAAGTTAGTCCAAACGCCGCCAAGAGCAACTCCCTTGATTCCTAATTCCAGGTGTGATACAAGAAGGTAATTAATTGGTATGTGTAGAAGAATGGCTAAAATGGCGCAACATGTTAGAGGTAGAGTTATGGATTGGGATCTAAGATAGATTCTTAATGGGTGCAGAAGGGACTGAGCTAAGAGATCAGGAGCGGAGTAAATAAGATATGATTGTGCCTCAATGGCTATAGTTTCATCCTGGCCACAAAGTACGAGTATTCTCCTCATGTTTATCCATAGAAGAGAAATGGGCAGCGAGCAAAAGAATAGCAAGAGCACCGTTCTTTGCAACGTGATTCCGAGAAGGTTATACTTTCTGGCACCAAAGGCTTGTCCACAAATGGCTTCCATCCCCATCGCAAGACCGGAAAGAATGGAGTAACCGGTGATATTAGCGAAGCCAATGGCAAGTGAACCACCTGCCAAGGCAAGCTCACCGAGGTGGCCAAGGAAGAGCATGGAAATCAATGAGCGGGAGTATAACATGAGCCCCATTAGTATCATAGGAAGAGCTATCTTAGCTATGGAAATGGCTTCATTGACTGCAAGAAAGACAGAACTAGGGGCCCTGTCTAGCTTCTGGGTCCGGATTGGTAAGTAGCAGTTTTCTTCTTGTTTCGATATTGCAGGGCTTTTGGGGGTAAATGGTTCGTAAATATTGGAACCTTCCAAGTCTTTGATTGGGAGAAGGTAAGAGACGTTTGAGTTGCACTGACATTTGCAGGAGTGATGAGAGGATGTAAGCTGACACATCTTTTTTGTACTAGAAATTTTGCTCCTATAGATCGACAGAGTAAGAGAGAGAGAGAGAGAGAGAGAGAGAGAGAGAGTGAGTTTGGGGGGAGTTGTAGAAGTGGGGGACTAAAGGGTTTTTATGATAGGGTTGGGGGACGGCTCTTCTCAGGATTTTAAATTTGCTTTGAACTTTACAACCATATTTTTTAACAATGAAGATCTTGTGGAGAAAGGAAAGTATTGGAGATATTTATATTCTAATATTAAATTTAATAAATATTATTTTTAATAATAATTTATATTGTAGGTCATTGAATTTAATATTAATTTTTATATGGGTTATAATTTTTTATTTTCCTCAAATTACATTATGAAATTTTTATTATTAATAAATTAGATTATTTAAGCTAATTTCGTTAAGTAATTTAATAAAAAAACTAACTTAATATACATATATGACTTATCTTTTACATCTCATCAAAATAATTTTTAGTAGAAATACATTACGTATACATATTGAGTAAGTTTTTCTATAGAATTACTTAATAAATTAATCATTAGTGAGTTTATTTATTAATAATAAAAATTCAATGATGTAATTTGATGAAATTAAAAATTTATAAGTTACATAAAAGTCGATAGTAAATTTGGTGACTTAAAAGGTAAATTATCCTAGGATGACTAAGTTTTCTTAAGTTCGTACATACAATATTGCGTGACTAGCCTTGGCACATAAGAGCAGGGGACCATTACTTCTATGAACTAAGATTTGAAATTAGAGGTGCTCATGCGGAAGGTCACTATCATTAATAAATTCTTTTGATAGTAATATTCGTATACTTTTATATTAAATTTAAATAAAAATTATTATTTTATTAAAAATATAATGATTCGAATTGAACAAATCATAATTATAAAAACTAAACTCAGACCCCAATCTACTTTAGGTTAAGACCCAATCTACTTAAGATTAAGTGAGCTGTCCTGCCCTTTAACAGGTCTTACTTAAGATTAATGACTTTTTTTTTCTTTTTTCTGTTCATTTTCTTACAAAACGTCTTCGATCCAAATATTAAATTCGCGCTTGAAATCTAATAAGGGATTTTGCAAAACTGACATGCATCAACTGTGAGGATTAATGTAAGAAAGGAGTCGAAAGTGTTATTATGGATGGTTTTTGTTATATAATTGAGTTATTAAGGTTTGATTTTTGATTATTAAAATTAAAAGTTTAACATTTTATCAATAAATTATACAGTTATTGGCTAGCACAGAATTACAGGCTGAATGTCGATGTCCTGATAAAAAGAAGAAAATTGAATGCAGTATTTCCATGCATGACACCTTTTGCAATGTACAAAAAGCCTACTAGGAACATCAAATATTGTCTCGACTACACTAAGGAATTTTTATGTCTTTGGCGAAGGATTTAAAGTATAGCCTTCTCTTGATTCAAGCGCGCGCACACACACACACACACACACACATATATATATATATATATATATATATCCTTCTGCCACCTTTAAATTTGCCTGCTGTGTCTAGACGGATTTATCGATTGCGAGTTCCGACGCTTTTTAGACACCACAGTTGCTTGATCAGTTCAAAGAATCTACTGTCGATTAACTTCTGGGTTTAGGGGAGGGGGGTGTGTGGGGTCATTCTTGGTTGAATTTCTGAATTCAAAGTGTATGCCAGCTAGAAAGGTAAAATTGTTTCTTTGCAGATCGTCGACACTCCCTTGCACCCTTTCTGAATAGTTAGGGGAAGGCCCTCAAGAGAAACTCTTAGTTCAGCTTATTGTTTCTGTTGAAAGTTTGTCCATGACAAAGGACAATGCATTATGGGATCAAAAGGAGCATGTATCAAGAATTTAAATAACAATTTCAACATGTCATTATGATCGTCATCTTATAATTTTAAATATCTTTATTATTAATATTCATAACAATAATATTTATTATATTTATAATTATTATAAATACGATAAAATTAAAAACACATTCATGATCAAAACTTAAATCATTTTCACGTACTTCAAAACCCATTTGTGGTTGTTTCTTTGGTTTTTGCCAATTACCAAATTCACGTAAGCCCCTGCTGGGAAATTGTGTTTCTAGTGACTGACAATGACGGTTCTGATCATTCTTAAGCCCGTCACAATCACAACTAGGGCATGAAGCTGAGCCCACTATTTTGGGACCATTTAATTTTGACCCAAAAGAACTAAGTGGAGACAACGTTCCGTAGTCATCAAAAACGTGCAGAAAATTCTACAAATGGAAAAGATTGCAACTATACATGTTTTATTGAAGCTTATTTTTTGATACCTTACTTGATGATCCAGAAAGAGAGCTCTCATTTTCTTTTCGAAAATGTTAGCTTTAGACTGTGTCTCATGCACTAGACAAACAACTTTAACAACTTTTTATTCATGACTTAAGTCCCACCACCAGTCTGGCTATTTTTGGGGGGTTTAATTGTGGGGCTAGAGGGTCTTCCACCTTATATTTTTACTTCTATAACGACCCAAGAAAATCATATAGGAAAGGGAAAATCAGCCTCAATGTTCGAAAAATCAGATCAAAGATTAAATTAGTAGGATCTTTGATTATCGATTTAATCAGTTTGAAATCGATAGCATTTAAAAATAATTTAAATATTTAATAAAAATATATATTTTTAAATAAATGATATGATCTTTAGTATAAATTCAAACGGTTAAAGATTCAAACACAATAAATTTTTTATAAAAAAAAGTTAAAAACCAACTTTTATGATTTTTTACAGATTTTTATTAGTTTAACCGGTTTTTTACAGGTTCAAAGAGCTTTTGATTTCATGATGTGTATTGAACTTGAAAAGGCTCGATTCTTGATTGAGTGTCCGATCCGATTTTTTAACCTTGATTAGCATGCATGGGCGGGTCAATGTCGTGAGGCTTAACTAGAAAATTCATATCGGAGTAAATTTTAGGATATTTCATTAATTATTTCACAAATTTTACTCATTCAAATATATATTAATTTTATATTAATGTTACTTGTTTCAACTAAACCTAGATGGTGAATATCAATTTGTTGTTATTTTTGAATTAAAGTGATAACAAAATCAGAATCATGTGTTAATGTTTTTGGTAAGAATGAATATCAAAAGCCACGTGAGAAAGGAGTATTTGAATCCTAGAACCCTACTTATCTTACTTTCTTAATCCTAATTCATGATTGATATATAGGTTGAAACAACGTTTGAATTAGTATTTCTGGAAAAAAAAAAAGCAATATAGTTAAAATTCAATCAATTACTTAAGAAAAATTGGTAATAATGTTTGAATTTTGAAAATAGTTTATAAAAATCTGCAATTGGCTGAATCCAAAGCATCAAGCATGCGTGCAAACCATTACTAATTCATGGCAAACACTAATTTTGTATTGAATAGGTACGAAGAAAGATGGCAAAATAGTCAAATTCTTTAATTATTACCTTACCTATGTTGTTGTTTTGAGCATGGAAGAATCTTTTCGCATTTTAGTTGTATAAATTTACTTTTAAATAGTTATTTAGAAATTTAAGATAAAATTATTTGGATGCATTCATCTTGTATTCAAACTATTTTTTGTTCTTATAACAAGGATGAAAATTTGAATTTAACTTTTTTTTAACAAAGTGAAACATTACATTAACTATTGAATCAAATATTCAAATATCGTAGTTTGAATTAGCAAACATTAATTTGTTAGAAATAATCCTCGTTTCCTTTGTATTGGGATTGTACTCTACATGGTTTTCACATTCAATCTATTTGTTGAAAATATTTTGTTTATTTGTAAAACTTTATTGAAAAAATTTATTGTACAAAATAAATACGAAGAATAAAAAAGCTTTTTATTTTTCCAAAAATTGAACCTTCTGTCTTTAAGGTGAAAATATCCTTCCCTTAATACAAGTGAATATAATGCAATTGCCTTCTAGGATCTCAACAATACTACTTTGAAAAGTTGCACTACTTTTAAGGTCCACAATTTATGAAATTTTATACAACTTTCTCTTTACAAGGATCGACTCGTAAGCTCTAGAGTAGAAAGGAAAAATAAAACAAAAACTTTAGACAAACCAAAACAACTAAGGAAAGAAATGAGCTTAAAATTTTTTGAATAAATTAAATTACTAGATGAATTTTTTCCATTACCTAAAACACCTATTTGTAAGACTTAAGAGGCCTAAATATTAATTACCTAGGATACATGAATATGCATAACACATGAATATCCATTAATTATAATGAATTTTTTAATTCATGAATGTGTATAATTTCATGAATATCCTTAATAATTTTCATGTATGATCATAGTTCATGAATATTCAAATTCAAGAATGTTCATAATAGCATTCATGTTTATCACACTATAATTAATGTATTGGTTTATATATTGAGATTTTTATGGAGGAAAAATTATTAATCAAATAGGGATTAAATAGCAAAATATTTTTCGATTAATCAAACTCAAGTTCACAAGCTCACGACTCAAATCGCAGGACTTACTTGTAAAATATTACCCATATGGATATTTTTAATTGTATCATTTTATCATCCAAAAGTCTTTGGAGATCATTTTGTTATTCACCAGTGATTAGTTTTAAATATGTTAATAAAAAATGATTTAAAATTAATTATATTGGAGTATAGAATCCAACAATGTTTATAACTACAAATGTGAGTGAATCTCATATAAAATTTGACCCCATAAATACCTATTAACCATGTTTTATAAAACAAAATTCCGATAATATCTACACCCACATTAAAAAAATCTCCTAAGGGGTTCCTTGCTCAACACATATTGGGCTCCTCTGCTTACTGAGTTCCTTGCTCATATTCGTTACATATTATTTTTTCCGATTTTCACCGGTTCTATTGTATATAACAAACCGAGCTAGACACCAGTTCGTAATTGGATTGCCTAATTCGGTTTGTTATTTCAACAATATGAAGGAGAGGAATGGAAAGAGACAAAAAAATAAAAATATTTATAGGTCAGATCAATATGATATCAATATCATATTTATTTCATTATTTATCTAAATCTAATTAAGTCTGACATTAAACCTAAAATCCTACATGCGTAAGCCTACGTAGTAAATAGATTGCTCAAGCTAGTCCAAACCCATCATTTTCTTTGTCAAAATAAACATGCTATTTTTATTAAATCTTTAGAAATTTCTTTATTAAATTTTAAATCACAAATAATTTAACATATTTTTTAATATTTAAACTATAAAACTATATATTTATTATAAATATGAATAATATATAATACATAAATATATATTATATAATTTAAAAACAAGTTAGGTCATCCTTGAGTCTTTAATGTTGAAGTTAAATTCTAACTTAATTTTTAAAAATAATTTATTTTTGTTCAAACCCATTTTTAAGATTTACTGTTCTTGTCCAAGATCTCTTTTATATGGTACGAAGTTTCATATTTGAACAAATAAATTGACCTATAAAGACATCAAAAGAGAAGTTGTTTTCATATTTTGATTTGGACGTGACATAGACTATTGGGTTTTTTTTTTTTTTTTGTTTTAAGTGTGGCCGTTAACTAGATAGGTTCATTGTAGGCATAAAGGAATAGGGAAAAAAAAGAAAAGAAAAGAAAGGAATGGAAGAATCGTCTTCTTTTTGTGGCGGTATGCATCTTCGGTAGAAATGATGCTTTTGAAAAATTGGGGAAAAATGTTGTATGGTTAATGTTTTATTTTTACTATGAGTTGTGAGAGTTAAGTTCTTTTATTTCCTTTGGGTTTGAAGGAGGAGGCTATGCACTCTACGCATTCCATGACCCTTCTTACAGTGCAGGTATTTCTACTTTTTTTAAAAATGGGCCATTAAAATTTTGAATTTATGAAAAAAAAAAAAAGGTTCAAACATTATTTGGTTCATTTTGGCCAGCAAACAAGCTACATAAATGCTAAAGGTTGAACCCAAAATTTTATTTAATTAGTTCATGTTTATTTCCAGTTAGTTGTGGACCTCATTTCTATTAAAGAGAAAAACAAAAACCCAAAGGTGCTGACATATCATAGCTGAAAGGCTTCCATCTTTTTCGCTATTTTACAATGCAAATGCTGCATTTGCTCTTTCAAATTTGAAAGAGACTCACACCACATGTTTTGCACATTGCTTGATTGTTTTCAAGACAAGGCTTGAAACTCAAGGTTAATTTGTGATGCCCTTTCTTTGATGGGCTTGCACCTTAGTTGCGTATTTTCCTTTCTATCTTTCTTCTTTTTTTTCTTTTATTTTATTTTAAATTTTAATCTCCTTTGGTAATTGACCGATGAGTCTGGCCCTTTTGAAAAGGATTGTTGATTGAAGTTTATGTCAATGTCAATTGCTTTCCCTTTAACATATGAGTTCTACTTTACCATTCTAACACATTTGTATTTGGATGAAATGCATCACAGTTCATACACTATTAAATGTCCTTTTTGTCTATCAACTCGAAAACAAAAAATAGATAAGTTTTTAGTAATTCAAGTATAATTTTTATTAAAGCATGTCCTGCAACAAGGCACATAGATGAATTTAGAATCTTCAAGTAGATCAACTCCAATTCTTCGGAAGTGAGCATATGTATCTCAAAACAAGAGAAAAAAAATGGCTGGAAATTGTTATGTATACTGATATATTGCCTCTATATTTGTAAGTATATGAATATTTGTTAATATACACATACTCGGATATAATATCTTTTATTAATTCATTTTTGTTACATATTATTTGTGTTTATATCTTGATATATTACTTCATGAAAGAAAAAATATCCATCCTTTATATAAAAAATTTAAGATATTCCTTATTAATTATTTAAACAATAGAACATAAATAAATATACAAGCTTCTGGTACTCCGTTTGAGGTTTTTTTTATTTGCTTATAAAAATTAAAAGATAATTTGAGACTAATGTACAAATTGAGTTTTGTTCGAATGTAAAGATACATTCGATATTTAAAAAGAATTAAATAAATAAAGTTGAATAAAATATTGACATTTATTTAGAAAACGATCTATGCTTTAATTCAACATTTATGGTTTGGCGTTCAACTTAATTTTTAAAAAGGAAATCAAATGTCACCTCAATAACTGCCTTCGTTGGTCTAAAAATCAGAGCTATAGCTAAAAGCTCTTGTTTCAATAGTTCGATTAACTAAATTACCTTATTATTTTAGTCTTATCCATTGTCCCTCCCTAGCTAAATGGTAGGTAGAAGATAATCTATAAATTTTAACCAAAAAAAAATAGTTAATACTAAAAGATACACACCTAAGGGTATTTAAGTGACAACGGCCCGAAAGAAAAAAAAAAAAACAAGAGAGTTTGAGTTCGAGTTCGAGTTTAAGTTACAAAAATTATTTTTAATCGAAGTGGAGATTATAACATTGAGTTGCTATGCTAGTTTCTCAGGGTTTAGCAAGGAAGGGTTCATCCAAAGAACCTTGCCTTTCCAAATTTCCATTTAGCAATAAATAAATAAATAAAAGTGATGATAAACTTAAGGAGAAGGAAAAGATCCATAAATAATACTTATATATCAAGAATTCATTTTCTATACAACGAAAGTATAATTTTTTACTTCCACGCAATGAGATTAAAATTATATCACATGTTCTTTTTCTAAAATATATTAATTTCTACTTTCTTAAACACAAAGTTCTCTTGTGCAATCTAAAGCTCCGCTAATAATCTATAATAAGTCATTGTCGTCGTCAAGATTTGATTGTGATCTTGGGGTGAGTCATGGACAACAAAAAATTATAGTTCAAAAGAATCATCTACTT
>JBBYHO010370874.1:6172-25069 GCA_038382025.1 Adansonia gregorii
AGTCCTTACCGAATGCTTTCATGTCGAAAATAGACCACAGGGAATTTTAGTAATTTACCTTAAAACCAAGTTCTATGTTATCACTGGGATACTTTCATGTTGAAGGTGCATAAAAGTGATACTTTCATTCTTTTGTAATGATATTGAGTCCTTTAGGTTATCAAGATACTTTCACGTCAAAGACACACCTTAGGGGTATTTTAATTTATCTTAGAAACGAGTCTTTTATGATCATCGAGATCTTGATATGTCAAAGATGCATAATAGGGATAGGTTCATCCCTTTATAATAATATTTGGTCTTTAGGTTATCAAGATACTTTCGCATCAAAGGTATACTTTAGGGACATTTTAGTAATTTATCATAAAATCGAGTCTTTGAGAGTTATTGGGATACTTTCATGTCGAAGGTACACTTTAAAGGACATCTTGGTCTCTTCAACCAAGTCTGAGTCTTCGGATAAATTCTATTATTTTCAGTAAAACCCAAATTTTTCAAAAATCAAGATAATATTCTTGAGTTCAAATAGTCCATAGGTGTGCTTGCTAGAATATGGAAGTTACCTTATCGATTATTTTAAACGAAGGTATGCCCTCTTAAAAAGCAAATTAAATAAAAAATTTTTGAATTTCGTAAAAATAAAACCTTTCGTATCCCTCTAATCCTTCAATGATGTATGAAATATATATTTTAATTTTTTTAAAAAAAACCTCTCATATTCTTTAGATCCTTTGGTGGGGCGCGAAAGATATAACGATAAAACTTTCATGTTCCTCTAGTCCTTTAGTGGGGCGCGAAATAATAAATTTGACTTTCGTGAAATTTTAAAGTATGGGAATTAAAATTAAATATTGATATTGAAGCTGAAGAAAAAGCAAATCTTAAATTAACACGTAATTAATAAGGTATCGATTTGCTGGTGTCATAAGAGGGATCAAACCTTACTTGTGATTGTAATTAACTCTCGAACCTTTTCACGTGATCTCTAGTATTATCACAGGCCTCTGAGTTTGTTTTTAAGGGTTTCGTAATGCTCAAAGTACAAACTTCACCAGGTGACCAATCTCACTTAGCCTAAATAGATTGATGGCAACTCCAAGATAATTAGTCATTTTATAGTGACTATTTAGGGTTAAATTGAGTAAGCTACTCATCTTGATAACTTGATCTCTAAAAGTAAAGAAAAAAGAATAATGATATATACAAAGGAATGAGCGGTTCACTTGCCTTTCTAAGTCCAGCAAGTTGGGTTTGCATCAGTCATGTTATGATAATGATCATTGAAATTATGTCCCTCAACTTGATGATTGTAAGTTTTTTTTCCTTTAACCAAGCACCATACTTTTTCATTACTATCCAAGATAACTCCTTTGGACTAATAGCGATGTCGTATTCACTCTCCAATTTGCCATAAACTTAGCAAAAATTAATCAGCCTCTTATCACAGAACATAATCATAAGTTTGTTGCCTTCTCCAGAATTCACCATAGTGGCTCTTTTGAGTGCTATAGAAATACTCAAATGAAATTTAACACGTAGGTATCTACCCCATTCCATATGGTTACAATTAGAACTAACTTCCTCTACTACCACAATGGATTTTTCAAGAATGATGCCCAATTTTACATTCATCATCCTAAGTGACGGGGCATGGATCTAAACCCAAAATGTGCAATGATCCATAACTATTGATTCAAGTTGTAAGGAGCCAACAAAATCTCATGTTAGAATTCTAAGGCTTTAGAGAAACATCTTATGTTTTTTTATGCACTGCCCGAAATGAAACAAAAATATTTTATCTCCAACCTCCTAAATTTTCAAACCATTGTGCAATTTCCAAACATTATGAACAACATTTTTCATAGCCTTTAGATTAATTTCATTTCGAGTGAGCACTTTGCCTATTAAATAGTTATTTCCATCCATTCACTTTCAATGATTACTTCCTATTATTTAGTCTTTAGTTAACAAAAGTTTATTGTACTTATCTTCCAATCTTTTCTCCATAATTCTCATATAGTTAGATAAAACTCGCACAATTGAAAAGATAGATCTTGGATAAAGCCAAGAACAAACTCTGACACAGGAAATCCAAGGGGAGATGTGACCGTTAGAAACACCACAGAGCCATTATTGAAAGAAATTTGGATTTGACCAAATTTTTTATTACAAAAGATGAATTAATTTAATAAATTTATTAAAGATGAATTAATTTTATCTAACTAAATTAAATATCAAAAACCCTAGATTGCTGATGAAATAAATGTTAGTTGTGTTATTAGATTATAGATGAATTAATTTACTAAATGTAGCAAATTTGTTATTTTTTCTTTAACAAAATACTAACTATCAAGAAAAATATCAAATATACTTCTAGTATTGTTAATTAGCAATTTAACTACAATTATAATTTTTAATTTTCTATACAATTTTTTTTCTTATTTTATGGACTTCAAAAATATATATTGGAGCTATTAAATTTAACTAAAAAATTAATCATCTTGATAATATTCATAAACTCTTATAAGAATTGATTTAAAAAGTTTCCTCGCTAATTAGAATTTCGTACTAAAATTTTGAATTGTAATGGTAATTTATTGTGCCACTTAGACCTATTCATGGGATAGGTCGAGTTGAACCATGCTTCAATAGTAAAAATTTTAATCGCCTAAGGCTTAACCAAATCAAGTCCATCGAACCTAAAAGCATGTTTCAATGTTTAAAATATATTAAAATATAACATATGTATATTAATATTTATATGTTTTTGTAATTAAGTTTTAATGAAAATATTTTTTTGCTAATTAAATGATAATTTAGACAGAATTGAAATATCGTATCACAGGCATGATCCAATTCGAATTAAGCAAAACAAATAGCTAGTCATTGGACAAATCTACCAATAAGCAAATTTCTTGGCCAAAGCTCGCTACAAGATGAAAATTTTTTTTGAAGGAAATATTTTTCACGAAATTCATACCTTTTTCGACAAAATTCTGAAATAGGTTAAAGCTTTTAATGATGAATTTTTAAGGTTTTAGCAACAAAATTTTAATATTTTCCACCAAAAATCTTCACCACTAAAAGTTTGGCATGAAGCAAGGTCACTTTCACCAATTATTTTGTGATGAATAATCTATTTATTAGATACGAAATTTTTTGTTGAAAAAAATTATATGTTAAATACTTTAAACGAAAAATTCTTTTCAATGTAATGTTTTATTAAAAAAGGTCAAAGCCTTTTCTTATGAAAATTTTAGATGGAATTCTATTGAAAAATTTGATTTAGGTGTAATTAAAATCTTTTGACAAAATTTTGATTGAAAATTTGATTTCTTGGAGAGAATTTTTAATGTTCAAAAATTTTTGCAACGAGAATTTTAATAACATAATTTCATCAAAATAATTTTATTGATGGAATTCCATCAAAAAATTTGATTTTGTTAAAATTTTCTGATGGAATTTTCATTGAAAATTTAATTTCTTGGAAGGAATTTTTTATGTTCGAAAATTTTTGTGTTGAGAATTTTAATAATAGAATTTCATTGAAATAATCTTATTGTTGGAATTTTGCCAAAAAATTTGATTTACGTGTAATTAAAATTTTTTCAACAAAATTTTTGTTGAAAATTTGATTTCTTGGAGGGAATTTTAAATGTTTGAAAAATTTTGCGATGATAATTTTAATATATATGAATATTATAATTATATAAATAAAATTATAGATAAGTTTTTATAACTACAAAAAATCATTGACCAAAATTTGCATCAATAATAATAATTATCGACAAAGTAATTAAACAAGTCATTTTGTCGTAAATAGTATTATTGATGAAAATTTTCATCGATGATTAATTACTTGTGTTTGGAATATTTTTTGCAACCAAATATTCTGCCACCTTTTTTTCATTGATGGATTTTTTTTGTTGGAAAAAACACCAAACCTGCTAGAAATAATATTTTCAGTGAAATTTAAATGCCATTATTTTCAACGTAATTTTTATTTCGAACAAAAAAATTATTAGCAACTTAAGTATTTTCTGTTGCTGTAAGCCTTGCAAACCAATCCCTTTAGCTTCTAATGCATTAGCTGCTAATAATTTCATGTAATATACATTATGTTTTATAAGGTAATATGAGGTTTTTTTTATCCATAAGATTATTTGATAGTAGTTATTTATATCTTGTGCAAATAAAACCCATAAGACACATTGACTTTTGTAAAGGAATTGTAATGTCTTAGAATTATGAGATCTTCAAGTATAAAAATCGCATTTCTAAAAACATTCCTGGTCATTGTATTGTCAAGATAAGGCATTGACAATGCACAAAGACTAGCATATATTAAGCCTTTATGCATTTAATGCATGTAAACTGATCTCATATTTTGAAGTATGTAGATACTTGAGGATAAATAAGAATAAGTTCACTTAACATGACTAGTTGTAAGAGTTTCATTTAGCATTTCACTCAAGTGTCTACGGAAAACTCTTATTGTGTCAGTAATGTAAGTGATCCTTGGACTTGTGACACTATTATATGGATCCTTATACTTAAAGATCATTGTAAAAAGGTCTAAAAATAGATGGATACCTATTGTAAGGTGGTTTTTAGGTATGACATGAAGCGTGTTGAAGGTGGATGACTAGTCCAGAGAGGATTCATCACCCTAGGTGATATGAGGGGACATATCTTAATTGTTCCTTGCTCATGTTAACTCACAGTCACTAGCCAAGGCAATATTAAATATGAAGTTACACATATAGGTCACAAGAATAATATGGAAAGGGTTAAAAGTAAACACTACACTAAGTTCTTACCTATTCCAGGATATATGATCGAAATGATTGAATTACACTAAAAGGCTTGTCAAAACCACTTTGGCACCTTCAGCATGTCAGATGGGCCATGATGCATTACTAGATGTCAATCTTAGTCTATAACTATAATTACTCTTAATTGGATTATTTATATTTATTGTCAATATGATGGGGGCTTAATATGTCACATAAATAAAGGTGATTTAAGGAAATTAAAATGAGATTGGGTTTAATTGCCTAAAGAGTAAAAGTTACTAAGGCCCAATTTGAATTGTTCAAAGTTCAAGGACTAAGGAGCAATCATCTGAAAATCTGATAGCACTGTGACCCTAGGGATTTAAGGCTCATTTATCACTTGCTCATAAGAATGAATCCTATGCGTTGCTTGGAATTTTTGAATGAAAGAGATTGCGACACCTTAGGCATAATAGTGCCACCTCCTCGTAGACTTGAGAGAAATCCGTTTATATTTTCCCTTTAGTTTTAACATAAGGATTCTTTACCAAGTGAAGATTTTTGAAACCGAAACCACTAGCTTGGCTCCAAGCAAAGTACAATCTCAACCTTGCAAAAGTTTTCTAAGTCACACAAATGGATCACCAATAGAGGCTGAATACTTGGATAGCTTTGGTTTGTGACAACCGGGCTTAGTGGATCATAACAAATTCATTGGAATGACTTTCTAAGGATTGAGGTATGACTTTTTAGATCATAGATTGTGTTTTTATTTACTTGGAGGCTAGTTTGTTGATCATTAAGGTTACTTGGTATGCTCTATTGTGCATTCTAAATAGTTTTTTTGTTTTATTTTAATTTTTATAATAAACCAACTTACTTGAACCCGAACAATAGACATGTGATATCTGAGATATGATCCTTTGAGTGGTATTAGAGCCTCCTTACTAGGCTTGATTGGTCATAAACTTGGTTGTTACTAACAGTAAAATAGTTTCATTTAGTTTAGTTTATTACTTGCAATTTTTGTATGATTTTTTCTAAAATTTTTTGTATAGTTACAGCATGTTAATTTTGTGCTTTTAATCACTTTTAACTGTTTAAAAATTAGTTTTTAATAAGTTTATAGTGATTAAATCTGATTAACAATGTTTAAGTATTATTCTTATGGAGATAGCTTTAGTTTGGTGATTTTTTAACATAAAATTGTAGAATTTTGATTACTATTTTAGTTCAAATTTTTTTTCAAATTTGAGCCCTAAAAAATTCATGAAAGGTTCATGACACTTGCTGGAAAAAATCAGCAAAAGGATTCATTCGAAAATGTTTAAGATCTAAACTATTTAGGGCATCATATGCATGGATATTTCATGGATGCATTCGAACTTAGCTTCATGCTACTTTATTTATGGCATCAATGGCAGCATTAGGTGTTGGAATTTGCAACAAAAACCAGAGATTTAATGATAGCAAACTATAGGGGGCAACTTGCCTTTAGGTGCCTAGAGGAAGCCACCATATGGGGTGGCAAACTAAGAAGGATAAGAGTCTTTTTTGCATCAACCTTCTAGTTAGGCACAAAATAGAGTTCAATCTTGATATAATATTACTCCAATTAAAACTCCCAATTATCACCAAACTATGGTTATCCAATTAAATAATATCTTAAAATGTTTAAGACAAGATTAGAGAATGTCTTAATTTAAATGATTAATCCTAATTAGAGTAGGTTGTGTCCTAATGAGATTAGGATAAAGTTTAATCATATAAGAAAACTTATTTTCTTAATTAAATTAAGACAAGATCAAAAAACTATTTGAAGCTGATAACTAGATACTAGCTATTTTATTTATTCAATTAGATTCATAAATTGTTATGGATGTATCAGATGATTATGGACTTAGGCCTAATATGATTATTGATAGACGATTAATTGTTCATGTGTATTTAAAATTTTTTATTTTTAAATAGGGTTGCAAACCCTATCTTATCTCTATTTTTTTGGCATTGTAAAATTCTTTTCTCATCCAATTCCCCTCTAATGTAACTTGAGATTTCTTTATTATAAATGTAATTAGACTACATATAAGTGTAACAATAGGATTAGTTAGATAGATTTTGTAACTCAAAGATAAAGATCAAAGTGAAGGCATCATGCAGCTTACGAGACTGCAAGAAGTTTATGAATACTTTGTATGTAATCATTTAAGAATTGACCAAGCAATTTCTTTTAATGGCTTAAGGAAATTGCATTAGATAAAAGTATATAATCATCTAAGTAGTATGCGTGGTAGTAGATTTATTTTATGTGATAATTAAAATGCTATGAATGCTAACAAAGATGAAACATTAAATGTAACAAATAAATGAAAATGCTCCTACTATATTAAGTTACATGCTTCACATGATAGAGACGCCTTCTATTATTCATAACAAGATACCTAAGTTTCAGCCATAGGAGACTTGTTGGGCTACCCCCAAGACAAGCCTGCTATCAAAGGTGCTTGAGTTATGAATGATGAGTCTTACTTAACTAATGCCACTTTGTTCGAATGCTTACAAACTTGATCACATAGTGTTAAGGTGATGGTTAGGCAAAATGCATATGATGCATTTAGGTAAAGAGATGGCCCATAACTGATCTAGGAGTTACACAGAAATGCAATTGGTAAGTCATGTTGCCAACCTGATTAGATCTGTTATGATTTGTTGGGTTATCCTTAAGGTTGAAAAATCATTAAAAGAGGTCCCAAGCTATTAGAAATACCTTGAAGAGATTTTTGTATAATAGTAAGGGTTGTTATATTGAAAAATTAGTGAGGAAACCAATAAAGATTTAATACCTTGTCATTATTGGTTTAAAATATGAAAAACTAATTAATATTCATTTTCACTCTTTGTTAGATGAAATGATAAAAGAATATTCGCAAACATATCTACAAAAACTTCGTATATGAATCCATAAAAAAATATCCAATTAATCAAGATGCACAATAAAGATTGTATCCATACGATTTTGCACTTCTCAACAAATCAAATCTATTTCATTATTCTAAGTGGTTATTCTATTTTGGGGGATGAAGAACTTGCTATTTTTAACTCTTGGGTTTAAAAATTCCTATATAATTTAAGTGACATAATAAAAGATTAGGTTGTTGATAATGGTATTTGCATTAATTGCATTGCGAGGCATATTTACTACCCATAAGCCCAAAATGTTTGGATTGTTAGGACAAATTGAGAAATATTCTCAATAAATGAAAGGTAGCTAATTTTAGCATTAATATGATTGAGATGAATTACTTTATTTTTAATTCAATTGCTTGAATAATTGATTCAGGGTCTAGATCACACTCATGTAATGACATATATTTGCTAAAGAATAGTAGATAATCGGGCTCTAATGAGGTCTTTGTAAGAATGGGCAATAGAGCAAAATTTGCTGTTGCTATTTCTAGAACCTGTAACTTATCATTGCTTTCAGGCTTGACCTTGGAAGTTAAAGAATGTTTTTATGTTCCTAGATTATCTAGAAACAGTATTTCAGTCTCATACCTCATAGCAAATGATGATTTTGAGTTTAGAAGTAATGGTAACAGTTGCTCGATCATTCTAAAGGACATGGTCTCCGAATCAGCCGTGTTATAGTATAGGCTATTTGAACTGGATCTAAAAATTCCTTTACTCAACATAAATATGAAAAAAGTGTAGACACTCATTTTTTTTGGGTTTAATTTTGATTCTAATTTTAATTTTAGTTTCAATTTTAGTTAGTTTTAACTTTAATTTCAAGAAAATAAAAAAATCAAGAAAATACAAAAAAAGAATAATCTGGATGAAAATAAAACTCTTTGGATTAAGATTAATTTGAAATTTTAATATTAATGTAATAAGAGTTGTCATTAAGTTGAAAATAAACTTCGATTCCAATAAGAATTCCTAACTAGATTAACATAAGTTGGTAGTAATTTTTCACTATAAAAAGGAGCCTAATCTTAGGTTTTCAACACACAAGTTAGGACAATTACATAAGAATGAGGCAAAACAAATAGAGAGATTTATTCTTTTTCTTCAAAAATGTTGTTTTTTTTTTTGTTTAGATCGAGAATTTTTGTCTTAGGTTTTGGATTGCTTTATGTAAAGATTGAATGGAAGGAGTGTCAAGAGTTTTTCTGGACTTTTTTGGGTTATTGGAATTTCATCGGTGGCTTTTTTGATGAAATTTGGATTTTTTGATTAATTCTCCAATGATTTCAAAGTTTTTGGGAGTTGTTTTTTGAATTTAAGAATTTTCCAAACATTGTTTGGCTTTTCTAGTACTAGTACTTGATAATTCACAGCATTGTAATCTAGATTTAGGTGACTATTCATCTTGAATTGGAGAGTTTTATCAAAAAGGTACGAATTTTTTTGATCAATTTTGCAAATAAATCAAAAAAGCTTTTATCACTTGTTTATAGGAATATGCAGATAGGGGTTACTAGTTGTACATAGGTCTACCCATCACCCCCAACATGCAAAGATGACAAAATAAACTCAAAATTGAAAACCCGCCTAAAAAAACCTAAGCTTGAAGTGGACTTGATTTGACCAAAAAGTTAAAAACATAAACCGAGAAAATCTGAACTTAAAGTGGCCTGAACATGAAAGAATTTGAACCTGAAAGAACCTGAACCCAAGTTTAATACTAAAAATAAAAATAATGAAATTGTTATTAAATAATTTTTTATAAAGCAAAAAATTTAATTATCAATATTATTTTAATATTCTTTTAATAATTTGATTAAATATTAAAAACATATGTTTTATTTTATATATGATAAAATAATAATTTATCAAAAAATAAATCATATCATAAGCTTTGAAAACATTGTCAATGGGGTATATCATCCATTTATTGCTTTTTTTAATAATTTAATTAGTTAAACTCATTGAATATTAAGAGTTCATGTATATTAGTAAAAAAATAGTTCTTCTTTAAATATTATTATGATTGTATTATTGTTATTTCAAGTAATGATAATTAGAGTTTGATTATAGTATAACAAAGTAATAATGTAAACTAAAAAATATGAAAAACATAATAGGTAATACCATATCAAAAATGAAAAAAAATTAATCTTATGTTAGACTTAGATTAGCAACTAGACTTGTCCACGGGCCAGCAATTTACCCTGTTTAGTAGGCCTGGTGAATTAGGCCTGGGCTCAGGTTCCAGATTTTAAATTTCAGGTCGACCTAATTAGAGACAATGCTTTTTTAAATAAAATAAAATATTTTAATTTTAATTTAATTATAAATTATATAAATATTAATATAAAAATAATTTTTGAATATTATGAATAGTGATTCAAGCTTAAATGGATAGGTTAGGCTAAGCCAAATTCAGGCTTAGGCTTAGAATTTAAAAATTTTTAAGGTACGGCTGATGGACACCTCTACTAGCAACTTATTAGAAGATAATATAGCAGTATCGTAATAAAAAAAAAGAAAATAAAAAATTAGTATATATTATATAGCAACATCTGTACCCAACTATGGGTAAAAAAAAAGTTAAAATGCAATAGCACTTTCAAAAACTATATTTCATAGTACTTTAATGGCAAAATGAAAAAGGTATAATATAAGAATACTAAATAGCCAAAGAGTGTTATAAATCTTAATTAATTTATAAAAAAAATTAATTTATTTGTCATTTATAAGTATCACCCCAATGTGCAAAAAATCAAACCTACAAATTAATATCAAAACAAATATTATTATAGATAAAGCTTTTATTAACTCTTTGTGATTGTAAAACTACTATTAAAAGTATATAGTAAAGAAAATGTTTCGTTTTAATATTTTATAAAAAAGAGTATTGTAAAGAATATAATAATATTATTTATTATTAATTATTTTACATATTATTTTATTTGTATTTTGTTGCGAGAGAAATATTTTATACATAATTCTTTTAAAATTTTAGTTTTCCATATCTTAATATATTATAATATAATCATAATATGAGTTCAATATGTAAATATGTCAAAATTTATATAAAATGAATTACTAACAAATGAAAAATTTATATAAGTATATAACACTTCCATACGACTATGAAATAAAAAAAAATTCGAATTGAATATGACGAGTGATGACATGTGATACAAAATTGAAAATTTTAAATGCAACATAATTGCAATGCAAATACAGTTGGAAAATAATTAAAACATATCATGAATACACAAAATTAGTCAATTATTTTAAATATCAATATAATCAATTTGCAATATCTAATATTGTAATAATAAATTTATTTAAAAATTAATTATATATATAAACATAGATTTGAATAAATAAATAATTTAATAATTTACTTTTTAAAACATTAAATTATGTAAAAGTAATTACATTTAACATTAAAAAAAATGATGTCCTAAATATAAAAAAACTCAAACTCAAACAAACCTGAGCCAGACTTGAAAAAATCTTCGTTCAATTATTACCTTTACCAACATGTATGTGAATTTTCTTAAGTCTTGTGCCTAACTTTCAAGCTTTAGGTGGCATTGATGACATCATGATGATGTCCTGTAGAATGATGACAAATTTTTTATTTCTTCTATTGCTTTCACGTTTAGTTTCTAGATTTATGTGATTGATAATATTTTTTTTAGGTTTTTGTCTTTGTTTTGTTTTATGTTGAGATGTTATGATTAGATGGTCATAGTTGTTTTACAATTAAATATTTATTGTAAGATTATTATATGATGATGGTATTATTTTATGATTATCGTAAATTAGAGGGTTAGGTATGATTATGTATTTATCTTATCATAGTTGATGTTTATTATTTGTTATTTATATTTTCTTATTTTATATGAATAATTTTAACATTAGTTTTTTTATTTTCTAGTCTAACCTAATTTTTATCTTTAGTTATGTTCTAGTTTAAGATTAAATTTTTCATCAATATTTCATGACTAATTGATCTTGCTTCTCTTTAATTTCAATTATTTATTTTCTCGTTTGTTTATCTGGAACGTTTAATTTAACTTTTGAGTCAGTTAGTTTTTGTTCATTACTTTATTTTAGGATATAAGTTAAAACCAATTTACGATATTATAAGACTAATTAGGTACTATCTCTAGATAGGTACTTTAGGGTACCGCTTTTCCTAAACTTAACCAAATTTCCAAACCTCGTTTTGGTAAGTAGACCAGGATCTATCCGTTTTAAGTGCTTTCTTCTAGCCTAGGATTACATTAAAAGAGATAGATCATATTAGTGACTAATCACATATTGATAAGAATGATTAGGGGCAACTTCATAAACTTAGTTTATCATGCTAAATTTATACTTTGGCATGTTACTATAGCTTGATGACTCCAACTGGGGACTTAGATTGTCGAGTTATAGGTTAGTTTTATATTATTCTCGGTTTTAAAAGTTAGTTTTAAATTGATTTATTTGTAATTATTGGTTTTCTGATGCTTTTAACCTTTTGTTTTTGGTTTTTGTTTTTTTAGTTATTTTTGTATGTCTTTCTTTTGTTTGAGTCGAAAATTAGTTGTTCTTTCCCATACACCACAGTTGCATGACATAAACACTATACTTGGGCTTATCATTTTAGGAATGGTAAAGTGACTACATCTTGAAGGGGTAATAACCTCCACATAGGCTAGCGAAGAACTCTTAGGAGTAAATTACCTAAGCTTTTGAAGGGTGTTAACCTCTACATAGGCTAGGAAATACTCTTACTCAAATTAAACCTTTTTCGATTAGAGCCTGTAATGAGTGAGGATTGAGGTGCCTTATTCATCCCCCATGGATGAAGTAAGGGAGAAATTTAAGGACATTTTAGATTCATCAAGTATCTAAACCCAACATACGAATAACCTTTAGGAGCCAACCATAGGATATAACCATGCCCACTTATTTTAATAACCTAAATAAGGATGCACGGAGAAACACTTTTTACCTTATTTTATTTATTTATTTTTATTTTTATTTATACTTTAATATTATTATGATATGATATTACTGACTATTTTTTTCTTTTTCATGAATTCACTCCATCATCATTACATGGAATTTTTACCATATAACAATTGATAGCTAAGATTAATCTTTACAAAAATCCATGGATAGCAATTGTTAATTGCAACAGCCTAAAGATTAGATTGAAAGAAGCTTAAGAAACTGATGATATGCACGATCAAATCATAGAATTGAAGGCAGGGATACATCATTTTCAACCTAATGGTCAATGTTTGTTTCAGCTCTTGGAAGAAGCACAAGATTATTTTTTAACAGATCCAATAATTCCTTTGAAGGCATTAGGACTTTAGGATTTTGGGTTGTTTTAAAAATTCAATGTTATTAAGATTTGTTTCATTATGTTATTTTATTTTCAAAATTCTTAGGATTTTGAGATGTTTTAAGAATTTTATGGTGTTTAAGTTTTTTATGAATTTTCATGTAATGTTAGGATTTCTTTGGATTTTTTATCCTTTAAAATTTTTAATTAAGATTTCTTTTATCCAAAATTGTTGTATGGCAAATATTCTCCCATATACATGGCACCATGGACATTTGCATTTATCATTTTAACTTTAAAGTTTTAAGCATAGTGTCCTAATATAAGAAATTTTTAAAAGGTTTAAGGATAACTCGGTAATCAAAACTTTGGAAGAGTTTCCTCGCCATCCTTATAATATTCGATCAAAGATTAGAGTAATGGCTGAAGAATAAGCTTCAAGGATGGAAAGAATTTAATAGGCTTAAGAAGAAATAAAGAATTGATGGAAGTCATGATGAGTCTAAAGAAAGGAACAAAAATATACTAATGAGGTTAATCTTCAAGAAAAAGACCAAATTGCAAAAGAATCAATTTGCCTACCAGTTTCTTATCATTTAGCTCAACCAATGCAAAAGCCATACATAGCAGGCCCTAGTTATCCATATGCTCAAACTCAATATTTGGGATATAGTTTTCATGCTCTTAAGGTGAATTCTATTCAAAATTTGGACTTAAATGATCCAAAAGAATAAGAGAAATTGAAGGTAAAAAAAAGATTGACTTTAATGAAATGTCCTTTATTAAAGAAAGATTGCAAGCCATTGAGGGTTTAGATTTTTGTAAGGCCATAGATGCTAAATGACTTTGCTTGGTAACACAAATGGCTATCCTATATAACTTTAAAACTTGTGATTTTGAAAAGTATGATGAAACCAAGTGCCTAGTAGCTCATATGACCATGTATGATTAGAAGATAGCTGCTCATACTAAAGATAATAAGTTGCTCATACTAAAAATAATAAGTTGCTCATTCATGTATTTCCGGACATTTTCACTAGTTTTGCTGCTAGTTAGTATGCTTAGCTTGACAATAATCACATTCATTCTTGGAAAAGGTTGGCAAAAACATTCGTCACTTAATACTAGCACATTATAGACTTGGCCTCTAATAGATTGTCATTGTAAAATATGGACAAGAAGCCGATAAAGAGTTTTAAGAAGTATGCACAAAAATGAAAAGACACTACTACATAGGTCCAACCACCTTTTATTGAGAAAGAAACCACTATGTTTCTTGGTAGCACCCTTAAGGCCTTATTTTATGATAAGATGATTCAAAATGACATAAAGAACTTTGTCGACAATGTGATTTTTGGTGAAATTTTTTAGAATGCAATAACATATGGTAAATTAGAAGAATGGTAGCTTCTGGTATGAATAATGGTAGAGTGGCCAAAAGGAAAAAAGCTGATGTTTCAGTGTTTCATATGGAAGGCATCATATAGGAGGCTATACCCTATCTAACCCACATCCTATGAACCAACCATACTATCGAACTGCTAATGTTACTACCTTCATCCTAGGCACTTATCCACTTCCACCACCATAAGCCTTATAACCAACTTTTTGGCCTCGGGCACTAATCCCCTTACTAGACCACTAATGTAGTTAGTTACCCAACAAGTAACCCAAAGGGACTAAGATTTAGCTAAAAAAAAAATGCAATTTGACTTAATCCCTATTACCTACATTGAACTACTCCTAAACCTTATAAAAAATTATTTCATTATGCCAGTTCACATAGGCCCTTTAAACCCTCCATAACCTTAGTGGTATAATCCAAATGCTTAATGTGATTATTGTTCAAGGAACATTAGATACTTTACTAAAAATTTGCAAGCGTTGGAATATAAGGTGCAAGATTTAATTAAAGCTAGTTTGATAAGCTTTGAGGAAAAAGGTGGGTCGAATGTTAATGGTAATCCCTTACCAAATCATGCAAGCCAATTGTCAATTCTTTAGAAAGAGAAAATTGAAGATCTCTTCCATAGTGACACCTTTTGTTAGCTTTGAATTAATTTCGATATTGATATAATAAACAACTTAAGCTAAATTAATTTGTACTTAATTATTTTCAACTTAGTATTCGTATTAAAATTGAAAAACATTTTGAAAAAGTACTAAGTTTGTATTTTCTCATAAATATATGTTCCAAAATATATATTTATACTTAGAATATTTTTGAATATGTCTGAGTTAATATCAAGCCAATAAAAATCATTTTACAAAGGTTTTTAAAGGTATGCATTGACTTAATGCATAAATGTATCAATTATGCTTAAAACCCTCATTTGTATCGATACTTATTAGCATATATTGATATATTGCAGTGAGTATTGATACTCACCCCATATGTATCGATATAATGCTTGGTAATAGCCAAGGTTTGGCTAAAACCCATGAATGTATCGATACAAGTGTGTTTATATCGATTCAGCTTGGTAGATTTTGATACTCAGCCCCCTATATTGATATAACAGGCTGCAACAGTCACTTTTTTTTATGCTTGTATCAATACCATATCGTGGGTCTAAATGGAAACAAGCATTTATGAAGGCTACAATGGCTTTTCAACCACCGTATTAAATGCCCAACATCTATAAATCAATTTCAAGTTATAAATAGAGGTTTCTAATAGCTAAAGAAGTAAGAGATACAAAAATCAATCAAAGCATTAAATAACAAAAGCTCAAAGTCTTCAAATTCTTTATTTTTCTTGTATCAAATTTATACTCTTTCAAGTCTATTTGTATCTCATTCACTTTGTATTTAAATTCCAGCAAACATCCACGTACTAGAGGTTCAATTTGTTTGTAAATACTTCATTCATATCATAGAAAAAGTTATATGAAAGTGAGTGACAACATTTGAGAATTTAGGGTAGAATTCTCAAACAAATTAAAAGGTTCTATCTAAACCTTAAAAGATAGAGGTGTAAGGTTATACCTTAGCCTTAAAGGTAAACAATTTCATCAGTGAATTATGGGAATCACCTTGGTAAAAAAGTACCAAAAAGAGAAGACGTAGGTGCCGAGTTTAAGAACTGAACCTCTATATACTGATTGTTTGTTTTTCTTACCTTTAACTCTTTTTTATTTTTTATTTTAAATTTATCAAGTTCTTGTAAAACCAATTCTCCCTCTATTGGTTCAATCTTTTTCTTAAACGAACAATTGGCATCACAACTTTGGTCTCTATTGTAGGTTTCATAAGCTTGAGAAAAGATCCTTGATAGCTCAAAAATGGGGAATGCAAACATAATGCTTGAAAGAAGCTTGTAAGAGTTAAAAAGCCAAGATGAAGTTTGTCTCATGGCATTTGAGACAAGTGCAAATGCTATGGGACTTTAAGGCCATTCCATCATGAGACTTTCACTCTTTAATGGTGAGAACTACTCATATTAGAAGACAAGGATAAGGCTCTTTATCCAAGCAAAATGACTATGAAGTATGAAGAATCATTGTCAATGGACCGCTTATCCCTTAAGAGGAAAGTTAGAGATTGCATTATGCCAAAAAGAAAAGATGGATGGGATGAACAAGACACCAAAATGGCACAATTAAATGCAAAGGCCATGCACATACTATTTTGTGCTTTGGTCCAAGTGAGAACAATAAAGTCTTACCATGTGACAATGCTAAGCAAGTGCGAAACAAGTTAGCACCAACACATGAAGGAACAAATCAAGTCAAGGAATCCAAAATAAGCATGCTTACACTTAATTATGAATTATTCAAGATAAAGGCAGATAAAACTATTAAAAAAATGTCAGATAAGTTCACGGATATTATTAATAGGTTAAAAGCTCTTGGAAAGACCTATCTAAATAAAGAGATGGTAAAAAAGCTAGTCAATAGTCTTCCCAAGTCTTGGGAAGCTAAAGTGGAAAAAATTAAGGAATCCAAAGATCCCAACCCACTTTCTTTGGATAAACTTATAAGTTCTCTTCTAAACTATAAGATGAAAATCAAGCATGGTCAAAAGTTACCAAAGAAGGTAAGTATTGCCTTCAAAACAACTACTCTTGGTGATGATGGTGATGAAGAGGGGGAGGTTGAGGAAGAAAAAGAAATGGCCATGTTTGAAAAAAGATTCAATAACTTTATGGGAATGAACAAAGCAAGAAAACCTCTTAGAAGAGAAATAATGAAGGGAGATTCAAACAAGAAATAGAAAAAATAAACCATTCGCTATGAGTGCAAAAAATCGAGACATATTATATTTGAATGTCCAAAATGAAAAAAGCCAAATGTAAAGAAGCAAAAGAAAAAGGCTATGATGGCCACATAGAGTGCCATCTAATAATCATGATAAGGAAGTGGCCAACCTATGTCTCATGGCTCATGATGAGCCTAAGGTATCTTCTAATACTAATCTTTACTTGTCACCATGTGCCCGACCTTTAAAGCTTTGGATGATCCAAAGGGCATAGCGCGCTAGACTTAAAAATAAATGATGGTTGGTTGTGGTTGAG
Source organism: Adansonia gregorii (assembly GCA_038382025.1). Classification (NCBI taxonomy): domain Eukaryota; kingdom Viridiplantae; phylum Streptophyta; class Magnoliopsida; order Malvales; family Malvaceae; genus Adansonia; species Adansonia gregorii. Next base: position 23,766 of record JBBYHO010370874.1, read on the forward strand.
CCTTTGAGCTATCCCTTGATTGGGATTTAGATTATGCATGATGATATGAAGAGGATAGAGACCATCAGACAAGTTGCTCATCCAAATAGGCTCGGATGGCCACCATGAAGTAGCCATAAACTTAGAGTCACAATCAATCATTTTAGGCTAGGCAAGATTGGATGCCTATTGAAAACAATATTATGAGTTACAAAACTTGAAACATTGATTTCAAGGTTTATGATGTCTAAAGATTCATTGGCTAGGCTCAGGAGTTGGTTACGCATAGAGAAGGACTAGTATCCCTATGGCACTCGAAATCGATACCTGCTAACTATATTTCACTTAGTTCTCAGTTACATGGGTTCCATTTGGTCTCTATTTAGGTATAATCCTCTTTAATGCATGAAGTTTTAGTAAATGTGAATCCGGGGTTTTTTATTAAGAAAAGTTAGATACCTATGCACCTTGGAGATGTGAAGAACATAGGGATTTTCTATGAAAATGATGTTCGGATCGGATTATAAAAATTGGATATTTTGTATTAGGCATTGAAGAGATACCAACATGAAACATCGCCTTGTAAATTTTATTAAAAAATGAATTTTAAATATGAATGCACAATAATACAATAAAAGGAAACAAGTTAGTGAGGCAAAAAATAAGAAACATAATAATATCATAAACAAGCAATCACAAACAAAAGAACATAACAAAAGGGGCGATCAAAATGTATCTCATAATTACCTTTGATTATTAAACAATAACCCAAATAACAATTTTAGAAACCGTTATAGATTTGGTGTTAATTTGAAGAACAAAGATAATTTTTATCAAAACAGTTTGAGGCACCCGAAAGAGAGAAAATTTTAAGTTTTTGAGGTAAAGCGGGGTTAAATTATCCCCTCGAAGAAGTAGGGTTGGAGTGTCCCTTAAAATAGAGTTATGATAATAGCTAGGAATAAAAGTTCTTTTTTTTTAAAAAAAAAATACGGTTGGAGTATCCTTGCAGTGTAGTGGGTTTAGAGTATCCTCAAAGTTAGGAAACCATTTAGGATCAAAGAGGAAATTTAAACTTTGGTTAAAAAATAGGGTTAGAGCATCCCCTTTGAATAGTAGAGTTGGCATATCTCTACTAGCAAAAATTTTAATATGAGATCCTTTTTTTTAATTTTAATCTTGATCCAAGGAAAAAAGGATTTGTGTTGTGAGGGAGACTAAACGGGTGCCTTTCAAAACATCCAAATGTCTTGATAAAAGCAGATTAGAAAATTAGGTTGAAAATAGAGGGCAACATCGTGTCATCTCTGTTTCCTATTTTTTTT
>JBBYHO010371315.1:4157-27557 GCA_038382025.1 Adansonia gregorii
AAATAAAATTGTTTTTTGTGTCCATTTAATGTAACTTTGAATCAAAATGAGCTACAAATGCTATGATAATTCTTAAAACTAGAGAGAAAATATACAGGAATTAATGGCCTTCTTTGAGTGAAATCTTTGGCCACATGTCTTATCTTATACAGTTCAATATTAACAAAAGGCAATGTAACAAGTTAGTAGACTGGATCATTAGCCATTGATTTCATCTCTTTTATCATAGCTTTGTGCCAAAGAGTGAATTTTTTCACTATTCATGGCTTGTTAAAACTAGATCACATTTATGTCCAATATCAAAATTAGACTTTTATAACTATACAACCAAGTCATAAAAATAGCTAGTTTCTTGTCCATTGGATCTCTGAATTCTATTATCATTTGTACGTTTTATATACCTTTCGCTCATGAAATTAATGATCTATTGTAAAGGTTACTCTCAATTTGATTGTTCTTCAATTAATTCTATATGTATGTTTTGAGAAACAATCAAATCATTTGCAAAAGTTCAATCTATTTAATTTCCTCTTCAGTATCAACCTCACGAGGAGAGGCACTTTTAAATGGACTCGTGATCCTTAAAAACTCAGTATTTCTAGTTTTAGCAATTCTAGATGGATATAAAAGACATTTAAAATCTATATCCCTTTAAGTTAGTTCCATAACTGCTAATTGTTCCTAAATCTAGTTATGTTATGTTTAGGTTATAAGGCTTCACTTTAACTAGACAACCCGAGTTCGTAAATATCTTATACTGGATTCCTACTATTCTGTAATTCAAAAAAAGTTTTGAATTTGATTTTGTTCATAAATAGCTATTTTAATGTGTTAATCTATAAACTTAGGAGAAGCGGCATCATTTCTAAATATTTTAGTGCTTTCTTTAGTTCCTTTTGTAGATTTGTTATGTTGCCTTTTCTTCAATGCAAACTAACATAAGTGTTAAATTCAAGAGTTTTAAGAACTCCATCATTAATCAATCTTTTAGATTTTTGTATAGAGATATGATACAATCTTTTTACCACAACTTAATAGAGTTTTCATTCATATCATATCTTTACTACCATAAATCATATAAATAGTTAACAAACTTATTCTTATAATTAGAATTTAAGTTAATGATAACAAAATGAGTATCAATATTTTTTTTTGAAATTTCAACAATGGATTTTTAAAATTCAAAACTTATTTTACTTAAAGAAATTTCTAAAATGAGAGATAAAAATCTCTTTGAAGTTTAAAATAAATCTTAACTAAAAAATGATCCTGAAAATTTTTATCAATTTCTGAAGTAGATGTTCCTTCCGCTTTCTTTTAGTTTCCTTAGCCTTATGAAACCTTACATGTTTATAAAATATAATTCATTGAACCTAAGTCCAACCACCATCTATTTTGAGGAACATGACCAATAGAGATTCAAACAAAATTGAGTTTGCCATAATTTTTGAGCCTTCTTATTTAGTTTAGGCAATATATCTTTATATGTGTCTTAGTTAATGCAAAAATGAATAATTTTATGCCATTTTTCTTTATTAGCATTTTTATTTCTTCACCTTTAGAACACATTTTTTGTTCTTACCACCTTTTACCTTAAGTGTCACTAGGCAAATTAAATCTAGTTTCTCATTCTTTAGTCTTTTTTCCATTTGAACACACATAATTAAGAATTCATTGATAGATTGTTTTCTTAATATGTGTTTCCAGTGGTTCATACTTATTAAGAAAAAAGTTGAATTGAAAGTGATAAAAAATTTATTCAAAAAACTCAATTATGAATGCTTAAATTAGCAACAATGTCTCTTAAATCTCATAATGTACTCATATGTAACTTTTAAAATTGTTGCACTTTATTCTTAAAAGTTTTCTTTTCAGAGTGGCAACCAAAATTTTATCAGACTTAGCAATTTAGTCTTTAATGGCTTTTAAATAATCCTTGACATTGTCACAATTTAGGATGAAATCCTAAATTGATTTATTGATAAAGGATTTTATGTACGTCATACTTAAATGATTAAATTTCTCTCATTATACATTCGAATCCGTTTGCCTTTTGCGCATTTTATTTGTTAAGAATAGGTTGTCCACACAGAGTGCTAAGCCAATGCCTTCACTTCCAAAATTTACTCATTTCAATCAAAGTAATTTTTTTCAACACTGGATAGCATTTAATTTTAGCAACTTTATTCATCATAATTATAGAAATTCATGCAACTTGCCAAGGAATTATACTTTTAATTGAATAAATATCTTATATTCAAATATAAATCTATACTTTTCAAGAATAAAGATGCATCATGCATATGAATTTACACAATTTTAATGATAAAACTATGACTTCAAAACATTAAAATTAAATAATCCACACCTATAGGCCTAGGAAAATTTAATTTTGATGCTATATTGTTTCATACTTTAACCATTTTGCAAAATTAATTATTTTTCTTGTGGGGCTAAGTAATTAATTTCATGGTCTGTCACTTTATAGATGTCATTTTTCTTATGTAGTTATTTAAACAAAAATTTTATTTTTAAATAAGTAATATTTTATCTAAATTAATTAATTAAAGATGTTGTTACTACTCTTAATCTAATGATTTAAAACTTTAATAATAACATCTATCATGTATGTATAAAATTTAATGCATATCATAATTAATTCTTTATTGAAGTCATTTAGTTTATGTAGTTAAAGGAAACTTTATTTTAAATAACTACCAATTCTTATTTAAATCAACCAGCTTAAGGGCTAATTAAGCTAGTGATTTAGAACGTTAATAATGATATCCTTAATATCTATGCATAAATTTTTACTTCATATTAATATCTGCAGTTGAATACTATATTAAATCATGCTAACTTCTTACAATTATAGGACAAATAATTTCTTATTAATGTCATTCTTTGCATATAGTTAATTCAAAGGACACTTTATTTTAAATAACTGCCAATTTTAACTAAATAAATCAACTTAAGATTCTATGTCTAATCCTAAGCAATTGATTTAGATTCTCTACAATAACAAAATATATGTAATTCCATAAATAATTGCCTACATGATTAAATTACTCATTAAATATATACCAAATAAATTTCATAGCATAAAACTTTATACATCTCATTTATTGTATGTAGTTATTTAAAGAAAATTTTCTTATTTTAAATAACTACCAACTCATCTAAATTATGTAACTTAAAATATTATGGCTAATACCAAGCAATTGATTTAAATCCTTAATAATGACATCAAGTCTTTAATTAGTAAAAATTTACATACTACAATGGAGTACTAAATTGTAATGCTTTAACATATTCCAAAACATAACATAATATACACTCCATGACATGCTTTTCTTTAATCTCATAAAATATGCATAAGATCATAATCTATTTATTTCATGATACATTTGGATGTGCATATTTAAGATTGTAATACTAACATAAACTTTAATAAAGAAATATGCATTTATCTTTAGGTCAAAGTAAAAAAATTTTGGATCAAAATGCCAAAATATTTTATCATGAAATAAAATTTTAGAATTTTTATGCATAAATATATTTATTATTTAATAAAACACAAATATCAAATAATAAATATTTACATGACTTAGAAAATTCCATAAAAATAGCCAAAAAATTGGAAATAATATATTGGGATATGGAAAAGATGAGGCCAACAAAAACTCAGAATGGCGACACACACGCCACATAGGTGTATGGAATTCAAGAAAGACATGAGTCCCAGCCATCCCCTTCCTTCAACTAGGTCACATGGTTTTGTTGACCCATTCAGGTCTTTTCCATACCTTTGGGCATTTTTCATTTTTTGGACCAAATTTGATCCAATCAACTTTGCATAAACACGATTTAACATATATTTTACATAGCCATGCATCAATTTAATAAAAAATGTAAGAATTAATCACATAAACACCTTTTAGATTTTGAAACCTATAATTAATTTGGTTTGATTTAACATGATTTTACTTATTTTCACAATAAAATAGTCTAGGATATGATTGAATCACTAAATCATAAAACCCATCTATAAAACTGAATGAAAAAGGGATTAAATTAAAAATAATATTTCATGTCTTCTATTATAAAACCCATATAAGATTTTCAAATAATCTTCATTCAGCTTGTATACTTTAATTTGGTTCCATAAATGCCAATGGTAGTTTATTATTTTAACTAACAAATAACTAAGCTTTTGGATTTCATACCAACATAAAACCAATAATAATTATATGCCTTTATTATCTGAACAACATAACTAAAGAATCTAGCTCTGAGGCCACATATAAGAATTTAATTTAGGAATGTACTTTTAGCCATTGTTGATCAAGAGCACGACCTTGTTCTAAACACATGAAAACAAACTTCCCGTATAAGTTTTTCTTGTCTATTTCTTTCATTTCTTAATAATTGCCTAATGATAATGCATAGGCAATTCAAAATACGCTAAACTAGGGACCTCTACTAAAAGACTAATTAGAGTTGTATTCTACCATCAAAGAGTCTTTATTCTAATTTGTTATTGAAGTAAAGTTTAACTCTCACCACTAGAATGGTTATTTTGAATTAGGATTTACTTGATAATTATCACTTCAACATTAATTAAACAAATATCAAATATCTTTGTCTATTGATTATTATGTAAGCCATATAAGGTCTAAAATGTTTAATATTTTTAGATACAGCTTCTAAACTGCATCTCACAACCTTATTGTTATAGGAACCAAAAATACTAAAAATTCAGACTAAAAGTCAATCTTTATTTAAGGATCCTTTACAACATGGAATAGCAAAAGCTTGATTCCCATTATGGAATTTTTCTAGGCCAATGCAATCCTGAAATCTTGCGACAAATCAGCTTGTCAATACCAGTAGTTTTGAATCTTGACCTTGCAAATTTGTCTACAAAAGAAATATCATTCCTTCACTATAACATTGCTAATTTTCTAAGTTTTACACATAAAGAGAATCAATTTTTTTTCTAGAAAATAGCATTAATTAATAACCAAATTAACAAGGAGAAAGTTCATGATTTTTTTTTGTAATTTCTTTTATCCTGTAATGGTTGAACCGCTTGGTATAACCAACTAAATCGAAAACTAGATGTTTGATGGGTTCGATTTAATAATAGTATTGATATAGACTGCATCAAATTCTTTACATCAAGGATTTCATTTTTCAAGATCATTCCTATTACGCCCCTCAAAATTTGATAATTTTATAAAATAGAGTTATTTAATCTCCTAATATCTATTAAAATAGCTAAGTCTTAAAGATTTTTATTTAGATTTTATCTATTTTCAGTATTTCTTAAATTAGCATATTTACTTTCTTTTATATTTAAATTATATAGTCATTTAATATTTCAAATTTTTGTAGGTCAAAACCCGAAAAAGTTTCCAAAATGGAATAACATAATAAAAAAACAAAGTGGACTTAGTTTGGTAGCTTAGAGAAATAAATTACAGACCAAGTTTCTCTTTTTTAGAGTTTTGGCTATATATAAGACTCTTTAAAATTAGAGAGAAGGGAGTAGAATTCATTTTTTTTAACTTAGTTCCTAAAAAGGAGAGTAGCCACAGTAATATTCAAGAAGCTAGAGAGATTTTTGAAAAGCTTCAAGATAAAAAAATCCAGCTAATTTTAGTTTTTTCTTTCCCGTTACTCTTTTTAGCTTTCTTGTATTATTTATAATGGTGAAACTTCTTGATTTTATTTTTTATTTATTATAAATTAGAATTATTTTTCTAGGGTTGCAATAAAACTCAACATGTAGTTTGAATTATTTTATTTTCTTGCTTTAATAATATTTAAGTTGTTTGTTCCATCTTGTTTTTAATGCTTCTAGTTATTTGATCATCAATTAGATTGATTTAGTAACCCTAATGAACTTGGAAAAGGGAATTTTATGATTAGACTTGGATTGGATAACATATGTTTCATATCATTTATTATGTTGAATTAATTTGCATGCTAGATAGGAATATACAAGTATGTTATATGTAACTAGATTAAAGTCAATGTTTAATGAGTTTTCTTAATTTAATTTACATAGGAATATAGTAAATTGATTAGGAAAGATACTTTTAAAAGACAATTGGAAGATATTTGTAACTGAATTAGAATTTTTGGTTAGTAACTCATTATTGTTAGTCAAGTTAGGAGAGTAGGGTTTTATTCAAATGAAGTATTAAGGGAAATTATAATCCAAGCTATTATTATTATTATTATTTAATTTATAATTTATTATTTTAATTGTTTGTTTGAATGAGATTAAGTTGTTTTAATTTTAGTACTTAATAGATTTGTTATCAATTTTTTGTAGGATTAATACTCTACTTTATCACTATATTACTTGTTGTGATATATGTATTAGTGTGGTTAATTTTGACAACAAGTTTTGGCATTGTTGCTAAGGAATTGTTTTAGTATTTTTTGTTAGTACTAATACTAAGCAATCTTAGTCTTAATTCAAACTTACTTTTATCTATTTCTTTATTTTTATTTTTTAGATAATTTAAAGAGATGGGATTCTATAATTATTAATGGTCATATGAGGAAATTGAACAAAGGAATGCATTAAATGTTATATTTGCATCATTGGCTACACTTTTTGAGAAACTTGATATTTGAATGCATGTGTTATCCAAAACCCGTTCATAACTTGCAAATTATGCGGGGGAGCACATAGTAGTGATCATTTGCCAATTTACGTTAAATACATTCAATATGTTGGAAACTACAATATGTGGTAGGATAATTGTTATTCCAATGACTATCATTCAAATTGGGGCAATCACCTAAATTTTGCTTGATGCAACACTCAATGGTCTTCATATTTAGTCGATCCAATCTTTCAACAAGGTTTTCCACCTCAAGCCCAAGTTCCTATCCTAAAAGAAAAGCCATCATTAGAAGAGATGTTTATACAATATATTACAAAAATTAAAAGCTTATACGCTATCATTTAGACTTTAGCAGCATTTCTGAACAATCTTGAGACACAATAGGCCAACATGGAGGTTCCATCTATAATTGCCTTTAGGAAACTTCATTACGTGACACTAAACAAATCTTATAAAGAGTAAAGAGATAAGAGGAGATAATGAGAGACTAGAATTGCTAAACAAATTATTTGAAGATGAAATTATGGCTGATAAACATGACAAAAAGGTTCAAGAAGAAAAATATCACCATGTGCTCACCTTTAAAACTTTGAAAGATCTGAAGGGCTTAGCACGAGTGACTTAAAAATGGTACAACAGTAATGGTGGTCAAGCCTTTGATTGGGATTTGGATTAGATGTAGTAATATGAATGGGAGAAAGACTGCCACGCAAATCGATCATCCAACTAGTCTTAGTGGCCACCATGAAGTGGCCATAAACTTGGATTCGCCACTAATGCCTATTAAAAACAATATCCAAGTTACGAAACTTGAAATATTGATTTCAAGGTCTACAAAGTCCAAAGATTTGTTGGTTGATTTTAGGAGTTGGTTACGCATGGAGAAGTATTAGCACCCCCATTACATTCGAAATCAGTACCCAATAACTACGTCTCGCTTCACTTTTGACTTAACCGGCTCCATTTGGACATTATTTAGATATAATCTCCTTTTTATACATAAATTTTTAGTTGAAAATGTAAATCCAAGTTTTGAAAGAAGATTCATATCACCTATCCACCACAAAGATATGAGAAGTATAGGGATTTTTATGAAAATAGTTTTTAGAATAAATTTTAAAATTTTGGATATTTCGTATTAGGCACTAGAGAGACACCGACACAGAACATTGCCTTGTAAAATTTTTTGAAAATAATTTTAAATATGAATGTACGATAGTCATTGTAAAAAAATATATTAGTAAGACAAAAAAGAATATAATAATATCACAAACAAGCATTCATAAGCAAAAGAGCATAAAAAAGAGTGACAATCAGAATGTATCTCATAATTATCTTTGGTTTTTGAAGAACAATCAGGATGATAATTTAGAGACAAGTTTGGAATCGATGGTAATTTGCCAGAAAGAAAAGATTTTAAACAAAATAATTCGAGGCATCCAAAAAAGAGAAACTTTTTAGATTTTTTAAGGTAAAAGTAGTGTTGGAGTATCCCCTCAGAGAGGTGGGGTTAGAGTAACCCTAAAGATAAAGTTATGAAAATAATTAAGAATAAAGAGAAAATTTAAGTTTTCTAATGAAAAGGAGGTTAGAGTATCCTCTCAGAGTAGTGGGGTTGGAGTATCCATAAAGTTAAAAGTTTTTTATGATTTAAGAAAAAAATTAGGAATCTTAAATAAATGTAAGAAAGAAATTCAAGTTTTTTAGTGAAAAATAGGGTTAGAGTATCCTCTCGAAGTAATAGGGTTAGAATATTCCCAAAAATGAAAATTCTTGATGTTTTAAAAGAAAAGGTTTTTTTGAAAAAGGTATTCTAAAAACAAGAAACCAAAGATTTGCATAAAATATCCTTTTATCTTAAGCCTTGATCCGAGCCTAAAAGTTTTGTATAGTAGGAATTAGATGCACTTTTAAACATTCGAAAGTCTCTATAAGGGTGTTTTAAAAATTAGGTTAAAAACAAAGGACAACATCACGTTATCTCCTTTCTCAAATTTATTTCAGGTGCATTTGAAGGCTTCAGGGGTAAATGAGGTGCCGTTAGAAAGGTGACTCGATGAGGAAAAATACAAAAATATTTGAGAACCTTTGGAAAATTACTTCTAGGCAGAATTAATTTTTGGATTTAGGCCTGTTTCAACACTAGCAACATTTACAAAGGAAAGGGCATGATGGATTTTCAAAAATCATTCTGAGTTTATCAAAAATTGTTAAATTGTAAACAATACCTTTTTAGAAAGGGAATTTCATAAACCATTTAGAAAAAATATTTAAAATTTTAGAGAAGTCATCTGATATGCCAAAATGGCCTAAACAAAAATACCATGCAAGTCTCTAGGGTTTCAAATAACAAAGATTCAAAAAATCATAACTCTCTCATCTGAAATGATCTAAGGGCAGGAAAGACACCATTGAAAGGTATTTCGATGCCCTTTAAAGGAAAAATATCAAAAAAATTTTAAAAAGTCATTTGTGGTTCAAAAATAATTTTCCAAATATGGACCATAGTGTTACCAAAGCAAAACAGGGGAGTTATTCGATATTTTCAATTTTTTTCAAGGATACACTCGAGTCTAAGATATTTGAGTGTCCATGATAGAAAGGGACAAGTAACCTGGGTATCAAAAATTCATTTTTATTTAAAAAAATACCATTTTTAAACTTGTTTCCATGAATCCAGTCTAAAGCATTTAGTTTGTCCCCAAGGTTGGAAGACTAATTTTATGAAAACTTTAAGTCTATGCTATTCTCCATCGATTGGAGATAGCATGAACTTAACTTAAGGATTTTTTTTGAAAATCAAATTTTTTAGCAAGCAAGCAAGCATCTTGACAAGCACGTCATGAATGAAATGCAATATACATAATAATGAACATGAGCAAACATTCAAGCAAGCAAAAATGATACTTTGACAATGGAAAATGAGACAAAATGGAAGACTATGACAAGAAAATGGCTGAAAATGCTTAAGATGAACATGTTTGAATAAAGTTTGCTGGAATCTTTAAAAAGTCATTTGTAGTTCATGAACCTATCAAAATGAAAAAAAAATGCATGGACATACGCAAGATGTGTTAAGAAGAACATTTAAATATAAGATAAATATGTGAATATGAAAGGAACATGACAAGGAATACATGAAAGGAGGCTGTTACAATAATGAAAATAAAGCACAACATGTTTGCATATCCAACATCAAGGTCTCAAGAGGGTCATCAGGATCCTAAGACCACCATAACCAAGGCAACAGTAATGCAAGAGTGCCCTAAGGTGGTCATGGAGCCATGAAAGGCTCATTAAAATGATGTAGAGGGTAAAATAGAAAATACATGAAACATAGTAGAGAAAATATACTAACAAAAAGCTTAAACTTTCTTCTCTAATTAAAACGTTGATTTTAAGCTCTGTTTCTTCCTTCTCTTTGCTATTGTTTAGCAAGAAAAAGATGAAAGGAAGAAATTTCTGCTAATGTTGCTAATGGTGAGGTGTTTCAAGGATTAAAGTGTGTGAAAGGTTAAGTTTTTAGAGATTTTTTGTGATGGTTTAGGGAGCAATGAGAATAAAGTATGAAGGTCAATGGAACAATGTTTTTGAAAGAGTTTTAGGGTCGAAGATTGATGAAAGATTTTTTGGAAGTGTTTGGAGAGAATCCTTTTGCTGAGCTAGCTTTGGTCCCTGTTTAGATTCAATGCCCAGCCAATGCTTTAAAAAAAAACAAGGGCATCTTTTGATCTTTCATGCATATACTAAGGGACAGTTTAAGGTACTATGCTTAGCTAATCTTATTTTTATTGGTTTACCTGCAGAGTGGAGGTATAGAAAGTTTGAAATAGTTGTAATTGGAGAAAAGTGTGGCATACCTTTGGATAACCATATATTTCATGAGAATGTCATTTGTCATTAGTTATTTAGGCTTTAAATTTTTTTTTTAAATCTAATCATGCCCATAACTGAGGCCTAGTATGAGTTATGATGATTTTTTGTGCAAAAATCATGTTTGAATCGGATCTTTGAAAGCTAAAAAGTAGCTCAAACTAGGAAAAAATACTTTGGTGTATTGATAGAAAACATTTTATATCAATACACATGGTAACTTTTACTCATAGGTATTGATACAATGAGGTGAGCATCGATTCTAAGAGCAAAAAATTATTCCTAGTTTAAGACTTAGAGACCTGTATCAATACTCAATGGATTTTTATCGATACTCATGCTTGTGTATGGATACATTTTGCCAAAAATCATAACTTTAGCTACTGCTAAGGTTTGTATCAATACAAACATGCCAGGTATCGATACCACACCTTAGGTATTGATATCAAACCCTTTTGCATCGATAATACATGTGAAAATTCAAATTTTTGGCAATACAAAGGCTTTATATCAATACTTATGCATTAATATAACTTGCACATACCTTCAACTCTTTAAATACCTCACTTTGGTCACAAATAATGGGAAATTAGCCTATGTACCCATTTGAATGACTTCGGTGACACATCAAATGGTGACTTTTCATGCCTTATTTTTACATTTTTCTTTAATACGACCTATAGGCATTTTTGACCTTCCCAAAAGAGTTTTTTCACATCTCATCACATCTTCTAATAGTGCATGGCAATGCAGCACCTAACAATCACCCATAGTTCATTTATTATTTTTTTATTCTATCATATTTTAATTAAATATTGGGATGCTAAAAGTTAGCCCAAATAAAAAAATGTCTAGAGCTACCTCTTTTTTGCCATTGCTAAGTATTAGGAACAGGATAAAGATAAATAGACACCATTTTGTTTGGGTAGGATAATGGTTCCATGTGCCAAAAAAAATAAAGATTTAATTAGTGTTATGTGAAGACAGTCCAAGCATATCGGTAATGATTCTAATAGAAAGGAAAATTTTAGTGAGTTTTATAGTGTTTAACCTCCTTACTAGGTTGTTTCTTAGGTTTGATCCCCCAAACAAGTGCCCCTAACTTATATGGGCTTTGACTTGATAGGCTCTAGCTCTTTATGGACTGAGGTAGGTTGTATCTTAGGTTTGACCCCTCTGACAAGTGCCACCAACTTATATGGGCTTTGACTTGATAGGCATCTAGCTCTTTGTAGACTAAGGTAGGTTGTTTCCTAGGTTTAACCTTCAAAATAAGCGTTTCAGCTTATATAGGCTTTAACTCAATAAGTGTCTAGCTCTTTATGAACTGAGGTAAATTGTTTCCTAGTTTTGACCCTCAAAACAGGCATCATTAATTGTGTACGCTTTGATTCGATAGGTGTCTAACTTTTTATAGATTGATGTAGGTTGTTTCTTAGGTTTGACCCCCAAATAGGCCCTACTAGCTTATGTGGGCTTTGACTCAATAAGCATCCAGCTCTCTATGGACTGAGATAGGTTATTTCATTGGTTTAACTCCTCAAACAGGTGTTACCAACTTGTGTGGGCTTCAACTCAATAGGCATCCAGCTCTTTATAGACTAAGGTAAGTTATTTCATAGGTTTGACTCCTTAAACAGGTGCCACTAGCTTGTGCAAGCATCTAGTTTTTTATGGACTGAGACAGGCTGCTTTCTTGGTTTGACCCTCAAACAGGCACCACTAGCCTATGTAGGCTTTGACTCAATAAGTGTCCAACTCTTTATAGACTAAGATAGGTTATCTCTTGGGTTTGACCCCCTAAATAAGCATTAGCAGCTTATGTAGGCTTTGACTCGACAGATGTCTAGCTTGTTATGGACTGAGGGAGTTTATTTCATGGGTTTAACTCCCTAAATAGGTGCCAATAGCTTGTGTGGGCTTTGACTTAATAGACATTCAGCTCTTTTCAAACTAATGTAGGTTGTTTCATGAGTTTGGCTCCCTAAACAAGTGCCACCAACTATGTGGGCTTTAGCTCGATAAGCATTTAGCTCTTTATGGATTGAAGTGGGTCGTTTCTTGGGTTTGACCCCTTAAATAGGTGCCACTAGCTTATATGAGCTTTGATAGGCATCCAGCTTTTTACGAATTAAGGTAGGTTATTTTCAAGGTTTGGCACCTTAAACAGGCACCATCAGCTTGTATGGGCTTTAACTCGATAGGCATCTAGCTCTTTACGGACTGGGTAGGCTGTTTCTAGGGTTTGACCCCCCAAACAAGCGCCATTAGCTTGTGTGGGCTTTGACTCGATAGGCATCGAGCTCTTCATGGGCTGATGTAGGAAAAGAAAATTATCCCACTCTTTGAAGACTAAAGTAGATAAGCTTCATATTCTTTGAGAACTAAAAGAAAGTGAGTTTAGATACCTCTCTTGGATGGTTTTCAATGAGCTTATAAGGTCAGAGATACTTACTTGAGGTTTTTTAAGGGTTAGTGAAACTAAGTTATTTCTTAGGTTTGACCCCTTAAATAGGTGCCACCTGCTAATGTTGGCTTTAATAGGCATCTAGCTCTTTGTGGATTAAGGTAGGTTGTTTCTTGGGTTTGACACCTCAAACAGGCACCACTAGCTTGTATGGGCTTTAACTCGATAAACGTCTACCTCTTTACGAACTGGGTAGGTTGTTTCTAAAGTTTAACCTCTCAGACAAACACTATTAGCTTGTGTAGGCTTTGACTCGATAGGCATTTGTGGGCTAATGTAGGAAAAGAATATCATCCCACTCTTAAAGGACTAAGGTAGATAAGCGTCATATTCTTTAAGGATTAAAAGAAAGTGAGTTTAGATACCTTTCTTGGATGATTTTCAATGAGCTTATAAGTTCAGAGATACTTACTTGAGGCTTTTTTGAGGTTTTTCAAAAATAAGAAATTGTACTTTAAGGTTTATAGGAGTTGGTAACTAAAGGATGCTAAATGCTGTATAATGCATGAAGATGCAAATGCATGCTTAAGATGATGTAATAGTGATGATTTTAAAATAGAATCTGATGATTAGTTTTAGCCTTCTTCAGTTATTTGTTCTTCAACATGTTCAATAAGGTGATTTCTTGCCTTAGGATTAATCAACCTTGTTCCAGATTTTAGAGATTTTGAATATAAAAGTTGTTTATTGAAGGTGCAAATGGCTCATGAGTATAAAGGTGATCTTGATTTTAAATGGCTCATGATTGGGGACTTTTGTTGCATTAAGTTTATTGACAAGTATAGGGTTTTTTTGTCAATTATGATTCAAAAGGTGTTTTTGGCAGTTTGGGTGGACTGTTCTAAGTTCTGGTTGAGGATGATAGTTTGAAAAGAGCATTGGCCCTTTATCTTTAGGCTAAGGTTTATTAGGAAGAAGTTTTACGTATATTTTTAAAATACAAAGGTCTATAGGTAAGAACAATGGTGGCCTCCAAGGTCTATTCTTAGTCTTTAAACATGGAACAAGAATTCTTGCAAAGTTTTCATCTTTCCAAGTAATGCTAGAAAATCCTATTATTAGTTCCATTCATTTATCAAGCATTATCAATTAAATGATAAACATGATGCAACATGGAGTACAGGAGTTAAAAGGGCTTTCCAAGAAATCAAAAGATTGTATTTCATTTCAAAGAAAGAAAATACAAGTTATGACAAATTATAGGATCATAAAAGATTTTAAGATACAAAATAATTTAGAGGGGTTTTCATGGCCTCTTAAGTCTTAATTTGATGATATGAATCTTCCCTTGAGTGTCTTTGAAAACCTTTCTCAAGCAATTAATCCTTTTGGTATCGGGCGTCTAATAAAAAGATTCTTTAGATAGTTCCATATAGGATGGAGGCCTCAAGATGAGGTAGTTTTCACCAAGCATAGGTAAGGATAAGACTTAATGGGGTAGGTTGGCATAGAATAGGTGAATTAGGTTATGATTTAGTGTCTTGATTAGGGTTATGAATATGGGATAAATTAGTTTTTGACTTGGTTCGAGTAAGGGAGCCTACTTATCTAAGTCGCCATTTCAGGTTTTTAACCTAAGATAGCTCTCTCTTTTTTTTTCTAAGAGTAGAAGGAGAAAGAGAAATAAGATGCCCTTTCAGGCTTCATCCCAAAATCTTTTCAAGTATAGTATTTCTTGATAAAATTAGAGTTCACAGGGTTGGGTAAATCACTGCCATCCATCTCAATCAAGATTAGGGCTCCCTAAAAAAATACATATTTCACCATGTACCGCCTTTTCTAATTTGGGGGTCTATTTTCCTCAAGCATCTTTATAGATCAAAGAAAATTTGTTTGAGTACAGAGTCACCTTCTCAGAACTAATGAGGATGAACTTTTTTGTTATGGGCTCTCATCATAAGCTTTTAATACATCTGCCTATAATAGATGGCTTTCTTTTTTTTCTTCAATGAGATTAAGCTATTTATATCAGTTCTTGACTCATTCAACCTCTTCAAGTTATGATTCCATCAAGACTCTGAATGAAGGGATTTCAACCTTAATAGGTAGGACATCTTCTATGCCGTAACTCAGCAGAACGAGTAGCACCCTTGGAAGTTTGTACTATTATGCGATAGGCATGTAATGGAAAAGGTAACTTTACATGCCAATCTTTGTACATCTCAGCCATCATTTTGACTATCTTCTTGATATTCTTGTTGGTTGCTTCAATTGCCTCTTTCATTTTTGGGCGATATGGGATGAAATTACTATGCTAAATCTTGAATTGAGAATAGATTGCTTACATCATTTTGTTTTTTGTTGCAGGTATTATCAGAAATGATCTACTTAGGACGACCATAGCTATAAATGATGTCTCGTTTCACAAATTTGCATACAACAAATCTAGTGGCATTAGAATAGGAAGCTATCTTTGCCTATTTGGTGATATAATATATAGCAACCAAAATGAAACGGTGCATATTGGAAGCCTTAGGGGTAACCGGTCCAAGCATGTCTATGCCTTATATAGAAAAAGACCATAGGCTATCATAACATGTAAAGGTTTTGGTGGGACATGGATTTTGTCCATGTAGATTTGGCATTTGTGGCACTTTCGAGCATAGTCGAGCAATTCTTTTCAAAAATCAACCAATAGTAGCCTGATTGCATGACTTATTTCACTATTCGATGTCCATTAGTATGCGTGCCATAAATTCTTTTATGGACTTCTTCGAGAATTCTTTTGACTTCGGGGGCATCTATGAATAGGAGTAGTACTTGATCCCAACTTTTCTTGTACAAAATTTTACCATTTAAAATGAAGCTCATAGCAATCCTTTAGAAGTTTTCTTATAGATTTTAGTAGCATCTTTCAGGTATTACTGATCCTTGATGTATTGAAAGATGTCATGATATAGTGGCAAGCCATTTTTATCTTCTTCAGCATTCAAATAATGTGCTAGGGCTATATAACTCATCTAAATGGGAGTAACATCTGATTCTCGACTGACTTTAAACATAGATGATAAAGTGGCCAAAGTATGAGAAATTTTGTTATCTTATCAAGGTATATGTTGAAAACTAATATCATTAAACTTTTTTCTGAGTTTCGAGATTAGATTCCAATAATGGATTAGTCTAGCATCATATATTTGCCATTGTATGTTTAATTGGTAGATGACAAGGCCTAAATCCCTAAATACTTGTAATTTTTGGATACCTCTTCAATGTCTGCTTAGAGTCCCATGATGTAGGCCTTATATTCAGCTATATCACTAGTGTAGTTGAAGTTCAATCTTGCAGTGAAGGGGTAGTGGTTTCCATCAGGCAAGATAAGAATTGCCCCAATTCCATGCCCAAACGCATTTGAATCTCCATCAAAGTACATTTTCTAAGACGAACTACACTTAATAGTGTCCTTTACCTCAGATATGTACATCAAATCTTCATCTAGAAACTCAAAGTCTAGAGGCTGATAGTCATCTATTGCTCAGCTTAGAAAGAAGTCTGCTATTGTACTACTCTTGATGGCTTTTTGGTTCACATACATAATGTCGTACTTAGAAAGCAGGACTTGCCACCTGGCTTACCTCCCTGACAAGGTAGGAGCTTTACATAAATACTTGATGGGATCGAGTTTGGCAGTTAGCCATGTAATATGGTATAACATGTATTATCGTAAACTCTGAGCTATCCAAGCTAAAGCACAACATAGTTTCTCTATAGCTGAATAATTATTTTCATATTTTGTGAACTTCTTGCTTAAGTAGTAGATAGCCTATTCCTTCTTACCTGACTCATCATGTTGATCTAATGCACAGCCCATAGACTTGTTGAAAACTGATAAGTATAGGATTAGAAATCGATAAGAAACTAGTGGCACAGGTATAGAAGAGGCATCAAAGGGTTCAAAAGGTAATTTTTGACATTATTGAAGGCTTCTTAGCATTCTTTATTCCACTCTCCAGGATTTTGTTTTCGAAGTAGATGAAAGATTAGATCATATTTATTAGTCAACTGAGATATGAATCAGGCTATATAGTTTAATCTTTTTAAGATACTCCTTACTTTTTTTTAAGTTCGAGGTGGTGGAAAATTCAGAATGGCTTTGACCTTGTTTGGATCAATTTATTCCCTTTCTGATTATAATAAAGCCCAATAGTTTGCCAAATGCAACATCGAATGTGCATTTTGCAAGATTTAAGTTGAACTGTCGTTTAAAGAGTTTTCACAAATTAGCCACATGTTCACTCTCTTTTAGCAATTTGGCAATCATATCATCCACATAGACCTCGATTTCTTTATGTAAGAGATCATGAAACAATGCTACCATCACCCTTTGGTAGGTTACCCTAGTGTTTTTTAGCCCAAAAGGCATCACTTTATAGTTGAAAATGCCCTACATAGTCACAAAGCTGGCCTTCTCCATGGCTTCAGCTGCCATTTTGATTTGGCCATAACCCAAAAATCTATCCATGTAGAAAAGTGGCACATTTTTGGCAGTGTTGTTTACTAAGGTGTTGATGTAAGGTAAGGTGAATTATCTTTTGGGCTGGCTTGGTTTAGGTCCTTATAGTCTACACATCCACACTTTATCATCCTTTTTAGAAACTGGAATTATATTAGCTACCCATTAATAATATTTGGCTACTTTGAGAAATGTTGCCTTAAATTTCTTTTTCACTTCTTTTTTGATCTTCAAAAGCATGTCTAGTTTTATCCTTCTAAGCTTTTATTGTATGGGCTTAAACTCGGGTTTAAAGGGAAGTTTATGGACTGCAATGTTGGTGTCTAATCTAGGCATGTCTTGGTAAGGCCAGGTAAACACATCCTGATACTCTTAAAGGAGACTTATTAGTTTAGCTCGAGTTAATGGTTTTATACCAATTTTAATTTTAACTTCTTTCTAATCTTTCTTTTGTTTCAAGGTTTATGGTTTCAATGGGTTCTACATGAGGCAATATCTATTTTTTTTCTTGTTTAATTACTTTCAGCATGTCTAGAGATATAAGGTTCTCTTCAGAATTTCTTTTAGACTTGACCTCGCCGATGTATATTGGTTGCTCGAAATTAATTTTTGAAGTTTCAGTATGAATAGTTACGTCACCTTTATCTGGGCATATAAAAATATGGAAGAAGAAGAACATGGATGGAAGAATAAGCAGAGAAAGTCTAAGAGTTGACATAAATGGTGTAATGCATATTGCTTAATCATTTTCACTGATAATACCTAATAAAAGATGCCTATACAAAGGACCCTACAATGCTTTTAGGGGGAATCATGTAGGTTTAGTTCATAGCATTAATTTGAAATAGACTAGAATAGTACAGGAATTTCAGTTTCAATCCAAGCACTTAAAACAAATGCTATAGGGCATAAGGTAGTCTCTTGGTCCATCGTTGACGTCTTTGGCTTGTCAATTGCATTGATGGAGAAATCCTAAAATTCCTTGCTTAGTATGAGCATAACATTAGCAGAGTTTGTACTTTCATGTCCTCCTAGGTGAAAACTTTCTCGAAGGGCTAGAAATACCAGTTTATACCCTATGTCTTGTCCTAACTAATGAGCCATCTTTTTTCACTAGTTTTTTTAGCTTGTTTTATTTTCTATTGTGCACCGGGCTTGAATCTTAACCCTTTTTTTATCGATATGGTTGATGACTTTCAAGGCTCTAGCAACCCTTAGTAGTATTTCCCAAGTCCTTTTCAACCTCGAGCTTAAATCCTAACCATTAGCAACTCTTCCTTCACATAGGTGGCATTGACAAACTCAAAGTATTAGAAAGAGGATCTTGGGATATCATCGTCGGGTTTGACATATAAGGCATTAGTTAAGGTAGCAGCAATGATATCTTGTCCTCTAACACTGACAACTTTCTTCTCAATGATAATTTTCAACTTTTGGTGCAATGATGATGGCACTACCTCTGTAGAGGGAATTCAAGGCCTTTCTAACAAGCAGTTATACGATAAAGCAATGTCCATCACATAAAAGTCAACCACATAAGTACATGGTTTGATTTGAAGTGGAATGGTGATGTTTCCCATAGCATTTCTACAAGTTACATTAAATGCTTGACAATCGTATGACTGTCTTAGATTAAGATATGTCAATGGGGAGCTTGTTCAAACATGACATAGGCATTACATTGAGAGTTGACCCATTATCAATGAGCATTTTAGGTAACATAGTACCTTTGCAGTATGTAGCGATGTGAAGGGCTTTATAGTTTCCTCTTCCTTCATGCAAGATTTCATCATCATTGAAAGATACGTAATTGTCGATAGTGATGTTGCTCACTAGGCGATCCATCTGACTTATAAAGATGTTAGGAGAGACATAAGCCTCGTTTAAAACCCTAAGGAAGGCATTCCTATGAGTTTCAGAGTTCTATAATAGTGATAGCATAGATATCTTGGTGGATTGCTTGTTCAACAGATCAACAATGTTGTATTCACTATGTTTAATGAACTTAATAAATTTAGTAGCTTCTTTCTCACTCACTAGTTCTTTGACAATTGGCAAATTTAATTCTTTGTTTGTAAACTTTAATACCTAAAGAACGAAATTAGTATTCTCTTGCTCAGTTTCATTTTTCAATGATATTAGGGCATAACATTTGCTACTTTGAGTAAAGTGGCTTACCCCTAAAAAATCAACATTTAGAACTTGCTAACTAAATTCACTAATGATCAAGTTTTCACTTTCATAATTCCAAGGAACTACTTTGTTGTCCTTATAAAGGAAAGAGGATGGAAGTTAAATGATCATCTATGGCATAGGTTAAACAAAGGTAGCTTTGACTCTCGATCGATTATCGAACAAGACTAATGGCTTTCCAACCCTGTAAAGAAGATTAGTTATTTTTTTCCACAGTATTGATAAAAGGTATTACATTTGTAAACTTGATATGCGAGGTTCACTTTTTACCATAAAATTCAATGCTACCCTTGTCCATCATTTTTTGAACCATAGCATAAAACTCTTTGCATGTTTGAAGAATAGGGCCATATACAGTATGGAAATAACAAAAGCCATCGACTTCATCTTTCATCTTTTCAACCCTATTAACCAATTTGACTTGTACCAATATTTTTAAACCAAATTCATTAGTGTTCTGACCTTCTCTAAGTTTTCTACAATCTTTCAATTCTTTTCAATAACCATTCTACTTACATCTAACTCAGCATAAGTTTAAGATGAAACAGCTTCAATGTTAGATTTTGGTTGTTGACTAGCCTTTATTTTTCTTTTCTTTTTGCCTTTGTAGATATCTCTTTTGCTTGATTCACTTTTCATGGCCTCATCGATCATTCTACACAATATAACTATGTTTGCGAAACTCTTTGGGAAGCTTTTTAGTACCTTCTAGTAATAAGAAGCTTGCAATATGCTAATGAATCTGACAATCATTTCTTTTTCTATTAATAAAGGATGAATCTGGACAACTTCTTTCATCCATCTTAAACTATACTGCCTGAAGCTTTTATCAGCTTTATTTTCTATGTACATGAAAGAAAGGCAATTCGAGATACATTTACCAATAGTTCTCTCTTTATCTGTGGCTTAATAGATGGACTGATGCATTTATCCCACTCTTTGTAGAACTCAATCTCAAACTAGTCCGTCATCCCTTTGACCATTTTTAAAAATAATGGGCAGCATTAAAAATCGTGCCTTTGACTACAATGGCAATAAGATGGCCCCATGATTTTTTTTTATGTTTGAGACTATTTTAAACCTCACAAAGGCTCGCCAGGCCTTGCTCATCGGTGTTTTGACTTCTCTAACACTTTTTTCGATCCAATAACTTTTTTCATCAATTATTGTATTTATTTTTTATTTGGCACTGTTGGGAAGTGAATTGACTCTAACATTTAGTCTAGGCCCTTGTTCGACCCTAATCACACATTTTTCTTGTAAACCATGCACCTTTCTCTTAAATAAAGTGCAATTCTTAACAGAAAGACCTTGTGCTTTGGCGTAGTACTCACAATAGGCATTTTTACTGTACCATCTGAGTATGTGGTGATCATAAGTTTATGAACACTAGGGCCACTAGTTAACCCGCCAATAGACAAGAGTAGATCTCATTATAGGAGTATGGTAGTGGCTTAAAATGCCCCCTTTCTCGGGGTGCTTATTGATTGTTTGGAGCTCTTGCATTGCTCATGTTGCAAGGTTATGCGCTTTGAGCCATGTTTCGAACAAGATTCGGTGCAAAGCTCATTGTTGGAGTGAGCCCAATAGCATAAATTGATTATGGTGTTGGTGGGTAAGGGTTAAAACCTAGATCTAACATGTTCTAGAGGTACACAACCTGTGTTGGATGCAAATTTTGATTAAAGCTATCATGACTTTCACTAACAGTATTCATCTTATTCTCTTTACCCTTATTTATTTACTTTTTTGACCGACCTGGGTAATTTTGCAATAGATATCTTGCCATTTTTATCGCGTTATTGATTATTTCACTCAATATAACCACATCAATGAATTTTTTATGGCATTTCCTGCCAACCGTTCATAGTAGGAGGCTCACAGGGTGCTAACAAACATGATCATCATTTCTTTTTTAATCAAAATAGGTTGCACTTGAGCTACCTCCTCTCTTCGCCTTTGAGTAGATTGCCTGAAGTCTCAAAAGCTTTCTTTCCCATGTTCATAAGGGAGAGGCAATCCAAAGCCTAATCGGATACATGCTTGTATTGGTCAAGGAAAACGTGAGCTAGATCCACCTATGTCTGAATTCTCATGGGATTTTTGGATAGCTAACCCAGTCAGACTATCCTGAAAGCAATGAATCAGTAGTTTCTCATTCTCTTTATACCCAGCCATTTTATAACAGTACATGCGAAGGTGGATAGTAGGGTTAGGAGTCCTATTGTATTTCCTAAAATTAGGTATTTAAACTTAGGCAGGATAATAAGACCCAAAACTAGCCCTAATTATTTGCGCCTATAATCCTAAATTTGTCACTTCCTTCAACAGCTCGAAGATGCTTTTCTAGTGGCTAATACTTTTTTAAGTCTTCATCATTTGATGATAAATTTGTCACTTCCCTCAACTGTTCAAAGATGTTTCTCTAGTGGCTAATACTTATTTAAGTCTTTATCATTTTCTAAGGACCTTTTTCCTTTTTCTTATTCCATTTGCTTATTGAGATCTAAGATTATAAGCCTTGCTAGTGAAGAGCCATTCATGGAAATCCTTAGACCAAGTGGAATGTTACTTCAAGGTTGATGAAAATGAATGGCTAAGTTGATAGGATATTTGCCGTCAGAGGATCTTGTCTATGCAATCCCCCATCCTGAGTATTGGTAGCTTCAGTACCACCATTCAAGTTGCTTTTGTAACCAGTCGATTCTTTTCTCGCATCACCTGTGCTTATTTACCCTTTTTCCTTTAAAGCTTCAAACAATAGCTTAGTTAATTCAACGATTTGAGCTTGGAGTTCTTCATTCCTATGAAGTGATTACTCTTGAGACTCACTATACATGAGTTTAAGTCTCTTAATGTAGGTTTAGTGATCATTTTCCATCACTTTTTGATGATTGTGAGTGTTATACTAATGACAAACTATAGGTTTCATGTTTTAGATCATTTTCATTTTAAATTATTATAGGATTTGACTTTTATGTTATGAGCATCTTTGATGCGATAAAAGTAAGCATGTGATCATGAAGATAAATTAACATGAATGAATAAAACAACAAAAGAATTGGGTTAGTAATGCAAATACAAAGGGGACAATTAGATAAAAGGGCAGTGCCACTAATGACATTTTTCATTAAAGCAGCAAAATATCCCGATTACACATAATTACATTTGGAAATGCCTGACACGTTTACATTACTTGATCAATTCCAAGAAATACAATAATTCTTGTTCATGGGCTCTAGTAGGTTGAATATTACATGTCCAGGATCATGCCACATCCATCATATGTTTAGCTTCCAACTAGGCTGCCTGAATTTGCTTGGTGAAATGGTGGTAGTGATCTTGATGGTTTTGGCATGTCTGATCAATCATTTGCAGCCACTCTTGCTCTTGCGATTTGAAGGCTCTTGCTAGTTCATTGATTTAGTCTTGGCAAGCTTGTAGAGAATGCTCTAGATCTTAGATTCTAAGTGTCAAAAATCGCATTCTCGACATGGTTTACCTTTAAATACTAAACTCAAGCTTTTAGTCATCCATTCTTCCTCTGATAGGTTAATCCAAGAGCACAAATTCTAATGAACTTCTCCCTACTGGCCTTAACCTTTTCTTTATTGTAGACACCTTATTTTGTCCGAGCTAATTTTTTATAATCTGGAGCATCGACATAAGAGGGGACGATGTCGCCCGGTAAAATATTATTTTAAGGATGTCAAGAAGGCCTAGGGATCATATCAAAGGTAAATACAAAGATGTGGCATCAAGGGACGTAGTCT
>JBBYHO010371426.1:15528-27556 GCA_038382025.1 Adansonia gregorii
GTATGAGTTTCATTAGTAAGCTATTAAACCAATTAAAGCTAATTTATTATGAAATAATAATAACGTAATAAAATTAAGTTATTATAAAAAGATATATTTAATTAAGTAATTAAGAAAATTTTCAAAAAAATATGTGAGTTGGAGTTTTCATACCAAAACTATTTCTTTAGTTAACATATAATTGCAGGTCATAATTTTTATTAAAAATAAAGTATAAATTTTGGTAAGTGAAAAATTTTAACTGCAATTTAAAAAAAAATAATAATAATTGCTGGCTCTGATGTATGTACTTTGTTTTTCACTTAATATGTTATTAAGTATTTACTATTAACATTTTCAATTTAAAGACATGAAATTTGATTACTTAACTGTTGGATTTTCATTCTTTTCCAATGAATCTGCTACAGGATAAGACAGGCCAAAACGGGGACCATGCAGCCATGGGTGACATTGGTTGAAGGCAGAGAGGTCGCTAAGTCGGCACTGCTCCGTCGAGACTCAAGTGTCTACTAGGTTTGAGTTTGAGCTCGATGTCAAGAGTAGGAGAGCAAACAAGGAAGAATAAGAAATAATCCAAGAGAGTGTAGCTTTGATTATTTTAGGGGAAAATTTTATAAATTTAGATGGTAGAGGCGAATGGATTTACGCACCAGTGAGTTGAGTCGAAAACTCACTTAATGAAATTACGTTTCATTTTGTAATAAGGAAAAATCCTTTTTGTGAAAAAAAAATTATATATTAATTTTCAAGGAAAATAATTATATATTGAGGGTCTGTTTGTTTTGAGAAAAATAACTTTTAAAAAATATTTCTTCATTTTTCAGTGTTTGTTTTATGAAAAATAATTTAACCAACAGAAAATTCCTTAAAGGTCAAAAGAAAATAAGACACTTTATCTAAAAAATATCTTTTTTTTTCAAAGGTATAAGATAGTTTCCGAAAAAGAACTCCTCATTATGTAATATGATTTTTATACTAAAAAAAAACTTAACTTCGGTCAAACATTATTATAATATTAATAAAAAATATTTAATTTTTAATTGAAAATATTAAAATATTATTATAAAATGATTTTAATAATATAATTTCTAGATTTATATTTTGAATATTAGTAAACATAAATAAATATTTTTAAAATATAATATTATTTTTGAATAATAAATTATTAACATAATATATTATTTTAATAATAAATTGAAACATTATCAATATTTTAAATTTAAAATAGTGTTTTAATATTTTGTTGAAAAATGTATTTGTATGACTATTTTAATAATAAGTTTATATAAATTATACTTTGTAAATATTTAATAATATATTTTTCTAATTAAAATTTATTATTTTAATAGTATCGAAATATTATTAGAAATAAAATTTTAATAATTATTATTATATTTTAATATTTTTATTTAATTTTTTTCAACAATAAATAATATTATTTTATGTATTTAATATTAATATCATAATTTAATAATTAATATTATGATTAAAATATTACTATTTGAAATATTAATGTTTTAATAATTTATAATTTAATATTCATGTTAATATTGTTTATGAAAAACAAAAAGTGAATTTTTTAGAAAATAACCAAACAACAAAAATCATTTTTTATTGAATCATCCAAATATTAAAAAATCTTTGTTTTCTCAAAAAAATTTTATATTTTTTAAAAAATATTTTTTGAAAGTTAATTTCAGCAAAACAAATGAATCCTGTTTTATTAGTCTTTCATTAAATTTTATATTTGAATTTTTAGTAATAGTTTCTTTGCTGTGGTTGTTGTACTGTTAGTTTTTTTTTCTTTTTGTATTAAATTAGTTTTGATTATTATTTAGTATGCAATTAAATGATAATTAATTATATAATGAACTAAAATTAATTTTCATAAAAATATTAAATTAATTAATGTGCTGAAAATTAAAGTACTTAATAAATTGAGCATTTCATAATCTACTATTTTTAGGATTATAAACTAAGGAAATTTAAAGTAAATTTGATTTTAATGATGAAATAAATAATATAATATATACATTATTTTAATCTAAATTTATTTTGATTTTATACCAAAATCAAGTATATGAATATGATATTTTACTATAATATTTTATTATAATATAAAAAATATGTAAATAATTTTTTTTACAAATAAAAGATCATAATAAAATGTCATATATTTTAAAAATTATTAAAAAGAATATTATGATTATAATAATTAACATTATGTTTTACAATAAATTATATAAAATAAAAAATATGCCCACACGACAGTATATTAAAAATCTGTTTACCGTAAGATATGCATCGAACACATATATTTCAAATCAAATCACAAACAGTCCAATTTGATGAAAAAAAAGAAAAAATCCTGCGAGAGTCTGTGACCCAAATAAACTTCAAGCAATTCATCCCCATTTTTACCGCAACCATGTTTGATACAGCTTGCCAAAAAAAGCTTGTGTGTAAAAGAGAACCCCAATGCATCTTATCTTTTACAGGCAGAGAAGGACAAGTTTGTGGCAGCGCAAGCAAACGTGACTGAAAACCGAATTGCCTGCTTTTTTTTCTGTGTGGGGTTTCAGCGTCATCCTTCTCTCTCTCTCTCTCTCTCTCTCTCTCTCTATGCATAAGAGCTTATGAAAGTTTTTTTTGGGTACACCATGATTGTCCTTAGCAAGGGAAAAAGGGGATCACGAGGCCATCTGTATAGTCATGTCCTCCTCGTGAAAAACTAACTTGTCTGCCTTGTGACTTCACTTATAATTACCATATATATACATACATATATATATATATCATTCAGAATTGCTTTTAAAGAAAATAAAAAATCTGTTCTGAATCAAAGTTTTTTTTTTTTTAGGTCTTCTACTTCAATTATGGAGTTACATAACCAAGCTGGAATCTTATACGAAGTGGGACAGCAGGATTCTGTCATCATTTTCAGGTCCAATAATTTGCTTGGAAATGCTGATAGATTGGGTTTTTATCTTTTAAAACGATAAGTGATTCGGGTAAAGGCAGTTTTAGCCTGGGATTGGATTATTATCTTTTATAACCATAATAACTAAATCTGGTATAGTCCGTTTCAGCCAAGGATTAGGTTATTAATATCGTGTAAAACAAAGCTGATTCGGGTAAAGACAGTTGTTGTTAAGACGATTCAAATCGAATAAACATTATCAGGATTATTATAATCATTAGAATCATAATTTATTTTATTTTACGCACTTTATTACAATATATATATATATATATATTATTGATTACAATTAAAAGCAAAATAAGTAATATTAAAATCATTACAATCATTATGATGGTGACTTTTTTACATAACTTACTATATAACATAAGAATAATAACATTTCTAAAACGTTTCACAACGTTATCTCTTGTACGACGTGTTATATTACATTGTAAAACTATTTTACTCTATTTTATAAACTAATACATTGTAAGACTTTTACTGTATTTTATAGACTAACTTTCGAAGTTAGATTTTATATTCTTTAAGATAGTATTTATCCGTACCGTCGAGCTGCTGTTTTACAACTGTTTCATCATATATTTGTCAAGAAAACAAATATTAAACCTATTTTATTCTTATTTCATGATATATTTGTTAAGAAAAAATTATTAAAAAATTATTTATCCGTTGCCATTTTACACCTATTTTTCATCATAATTATGTCGAGAAAAAATATTAAGTTTCCTATTTTACACTTATTCCTCAAATATTTGTCTAAAAAGAATATTAAAAAACTCACACTATCTAACTCTTCCAATTAACATGAACTCTTCAATTTACGATTTAAATACATATAAATTACAATCATAAATTTAATTACTAAACATTGAATTAGCTGAGCTTATATACTTCATTAGGGTTATCCATTTTACAAACTATTGTTAAATTTACATACAATAAATTACGATCCAAAAATTAATCATAAATTTTGTTTTCTTAGCGAGGAACCATTGCACTCGGCGGAAGCCAACATTCATAACTTGAAAATTTTGTTCTACCCATTCATACGTCAGCGAATATGAACCGAGTTTATATTTGATGCTATTTGATGCTACTGATGCTTGAACCAACCCAACCAAATGATATCATGTCATTAGAAAATTTTTAAAATAGATATAAACAATTTTATAAGAAAAAAAAATCTAATTCATTAATAATATAAAAATTTATAAATTTATTTCAATTCGTCAAATATAAATTCTTAAAGCATAGATAACACAAGTGCTATTTAAGATTCTAATTTTAACTTGATACACATATGAATGTACGAGTCGTTCATAGGAACCATCCGTAGTCTCTACTCTCTACTTGGAGAACATATCACTGGAATCTGTATGGGAGACAAAAAATTCCCTCAAGACCGTCAGATCTTTGAGCCTTATGATGTTAAGGTTTGGAGCCTATTTGAGGAGTTAACCCACTAAAGACCAATCTTCTTGACCTTTCACATTCAGCCCAAATTTGCCCTATCCATGCAATGCAATGCAGACATCATGGACAATTTCTAGACAATTGGAAAAGTCCTATATTGTATATGCACTATTTTATAGATATATAAAGCCCAGATGAAGCTTTTCAGCAGCCGACATCATAAAAACTATAGATTTGACTATTATATATTAAACGTTGACATTCTCGTTAAGCCTAGCAGCGGCAGCAATAGAAGCGGCCAATCCACCTGGATGGGTGGCTACTTTCGGATTTTGTTTCTAAACTCGGCATTCACCACTCCTTCAGCACCTTGCCTTCTCATTGCCTTATCAGCTGGCAGTTGCACCCTGCAAATAAATCAAATCTCGTAACCTCTCAAACACAAACACCTTGAACAATCAACATTCTTCAATGTAAGAAATAGCCCAAGTAATTATGCACCATTAAAACTTCATTGAGCCTGATGTATTCCTCGTTGCCACTCACCGATGTATTGTAAGCTGCCGCAGACTGTGTAGCTGCGAGTACACCAGAGATTATCCTGTCACCTCTGCTGCTTGGATTGCTGCATCATCACTTCGATCAATAGTTTTATCACCCGCTGTTTGAGCTGTGCTTTGAGCGCTTCCCCTATAGTTATTGCAGTATGCTGAATAATAACCACCCCCTCCCCTTACGTTGTCTTGTCAGAACTGGCGTAGCTTGTAGCATATTATCCAACATTGTTGAAAAGAAAGAAACATAAAATGTAATGTAAGAGTGAATGGCAGTTCCTTTAAGAGAAAATAAAGGAAAAAGAAAGAAGATGAGAGACCTGTCCAGCAAATGATTCAGTGACATGATTACACGCCGGCCTGAAACATCAGTTTCAGAAACGATGACGCCTTGCTCTCCGGTAATCGGTGGGCTGGCTTGCTCATTTCGTGCAGCAGCAGCTGTTCAACCTTTCTAGGTCTGACGAAGCATATCGGTTTCAACCGTCTGTGCATCATGGCTGCATCTTTGAGGTGCAATAGGATTGTTAGCAAGCTCGCCTCTTATGTGGAAAACATCTCCGTATTCGATGGGCTCTTGGTTCTCGCTTTGAGTTACTGCTTGACACCTCCTTTCCTTGGGCTGCCCGCGGCTTATCGTCCGTCAATGAAAAATGATTCTCTTGATTTTACTTCAAACAACACAATCTGATTCTGGCTGTCCTTGGTGTTTTCAGGAGCAACCTTCTTGCAGAGAGTAAATAGAGGCGATTGCCTGCTGGATTAGAGTCTTTGTGGGGTGACAGGGCGTTGACATGTGGCCATAACTGACTCGTGAATGTACACGTGGTGATTCTTGGCATGTTTCAAATTCGCGAATTACTGAGGACTCTAAAAGGTCAGAAACACTTGGCAGAAGAGTGTTGCATATGGCAGTTCGACAGCTTACCTTCTAAAATAAAAATTGCGGACGGTGAGGAGGCAATGGAAATTATAATTTTTATATCGGATTTTATTTTTTAGGTGACATTTGTATTACCATTAGTTTTTTAAAATATTATTAAATTTACACGTAATAATTATGATTATGAATTAAAAATTAAATCAAACTGATCAATTGAATTAGAAATCAACAACATAATTAGTCGGATGAATTATATAAAATTGGATATAAGTTGAGTAGTAAAAAATTGATTTGATGTATATTTTTAAAATTTTTTTAATTAAGGAAATTTAATTTTTTAATTTTATATTAAATATTATATTATTAAATTAAAAATATATTTTTATTAATTATTTATTATATTTAATATTTATTTAATTTAACTTTCGATTTAATTTTTTAAACTTGATTACAATGCTTTACATAACATTAGTAACAGTTAACCACGACACTACAATCACATCCATGGCAAAATCCACAAACTACAATTTAGAACTATGCCTAGCAGTGGAATATATGCCTCGCTTAGCTGGCTTATTTTATCAAAAGAATTATTCTATGACTTCTTTTAATATTATTATTGGTATAACTTTTGAGATTGAAAGCTATATTTTACGTCAAACATAATATAAAATAATTTTTACGTTTAAAATTATAGTTTAGCAACCAACCAAAAAGCCAAGAAAATTAAGAATTTAAGATTTAAAATTTAACTTTTTGATAAAATAACTTTATTATTCTTACGTATCTAAATTTTTATTGTTTTAAACATATTCTTTTAACATTTCAATTCTTTAAAACATTTTTTCACAGCAATGCGAAATACCTAGTAGTTCTTGAACTACATTTTTCATTATAATTTTTTAACACGTATTACAAGATCACATGAAATATAATACTTAACAAATGCGACATCACATTATTTTAACACGTCCCATCACATTTGGGAAAAGAAAAATGAGGAAAAGAGCTCATCATGCGGCAAACTCGAATGAGAATAATAAGCAAAAGAATAACAAAACAAAACCTTGGTTTTAATATCATGATAAACATCCAACTTAAACTAATTGATCACAATAAGGGAGACCCAACTTAATATAAGATTACAAACAATTAAATATTTAATAGATATGTGATTATACTATTTTAACCCTTCAAACAGATTTTATATTTTGATAATGAATGCGACTTGGTATATATTTACCTCTAAAGAATACATCTATCTAATCTACTATACACATATGATATCACAATCAAGTTCGTACATATAGACTAAGTAAATATCATATTTGTAGTTGACGTGATAACTAGCTCAGCGGAGTAAATGTAGCTAGCTCTCCTACCTGTCTTATAGTTGCATTTTAACGGACCTGAAAGTCTTATCAAAAGGAGTGGCTAATAAGATGAAGAAAGGAACTCAGTTGCTCTCCCTTTGATCGAGCCTAGTGCGCTCCTCCTCGCCTATAAGCCAGAACTCTTTTGGGAGCGAAGGTTTGAAGACTTGAAAAGTGAGAGTTGATTTCATCACACAGATATTTTTGTACTTGGAATAGAAATGGGAGCCGCTATTACTATGTGATCCGTTGCTGTTAGCTCAAAGGGAGTGAAGTCAACAATGGGAGTAGCTATTGAATCTTTTTTAACAAGTTGTACTAGACTGGCTCGATCCCATACCGGAAATCCTTTATTTCTAGATGGCGATCAATCGGAGCTCGTTAGTCTCTGCTAGACAAGAAATGAGGAACATAACCAACACAGGAAACAAGGGAATAACAGACCATAGATGCTTGTGCGCTATGACAATCTCACTCGAATTACGAAGACAGACACATATTAGTATAGTAAATGGGGGTCTCCGGCCAGAACCAGACGTGCAAGTTTCCCTTATTTATTAGATTGGATATAATTATTTTTGCTCTTTGATGGTATTACACCTTTATCAGGTATTCAAGTTCTACTAGAATTTGCTAGTTTAATTGGTTGCATTACGTTGGTGGAATGCTAAAGGGAAGGAAGGCAAACTAAATAAGGACAAAGAGAAAAAAATTGACAAATATAAGAATATACACTTATACTTTAAGATATATATACACACACACACATAGGTTTATATGCAATATAAATTATAAAATTATTATTTAATATACAAAATTTTTAAACTTTAAAAATACAATAAATTATTATTAATTATATTTAATAAATTTATTTAATGAGCTTTTTTTTATAAATAAAATTATGAAAAAAATAAAAAGTTTAAAAGTATCAAATAAAAAAATTTAAAATCTTATACCCATCCATACGTGCAAATTGATATGATAAATACATAAAATAAATTAATATAATAATATTATTAATGTGACTTATCTTAACGTTAAGACATAAAAATTGATATGATTGACACTGATACGATACCGAACTCACCAAGTGAAATGCGTGATGCTTTATTAAGGAAGAAAAGTATGTGCATGGGTTACACAAAAACATCCACGTACACTTCATGTAGAGTATTACATGTAGAATAGCAACGATGGAGTGTAATTAACTGCAATGGAAGCCACTGACGCATCTAACAACTCAAAATCTACAAAGCGACAAAATTCCAAGCACTCATCGAATTTCCATGGAATTTTAGGATGGGCTTGCCTCTCTTGACTAGCAGTGATTAAAGCACTTCAATTTTGGCTCAGACCATGCTTAATATAGAGTTCCAGTGGAACACTCCCCAGCTGAAAATACAAACAAGTTTTAGCATATTGAACTCTATGGTTTTACACCCGGCTCCTATTTCCTAACTATGATTTTACGAATATTTTGCTTTGCAAATAACTGGTAAGAAAATAGTTTGTCGCAACACGGTCCAGATTCGAATCTTAGTCATGTCCGACTTAAATGACCTTCACTCCTATATTTATTAAATTTATTATTATTTTATATTTTCTTATTTATATATGTCATATCATTATTGATATCTTTATTTTAGGGGACTAGGTGGTCGAGATGAATCGTTCACTCGACTTAACCTTAAATAGTCATTATGAAATAACTATTTATTTGGAGTCGTCACCAATCTATTTGGGTTAGGTGAGATTGGTCACCTATTGGAGTTTGTATTTGAGGGTTATGAAACCCTAGAATACAAACTCCAAGGCCCGCGATCATACCAGAGATCATATAAAAGGGTCCGGGAGTCGGTTACAATCACAAGTAAGGATCAAACCTCTCGTGATGCCCGAAAATCGGTACCTTATTAACTATGTGTTAACTTGAATTTTAATTTTTATTTGGTTTCAACATATGACATTTAATTATAGATTCCCGAAATAATAATTTTTTTAAGATAGATTTATTATTCCGTATTAGGAAGATCAAGTTTTCAAAATTTGGGAAGTCAAAATCTCTTTCGTACTCCATCGGAAGACCAATGAAACTTGAAAGCTTTTTATCATTCTCCTTCGTATCCCAACGGAAAACCACAAGAACACAAAAGGTTTTAAAATAGTTTTTCACATCCTACTGGAAGACCTGATAGAATGTGAAAGGTTTTTATTTGTATAAAATTCCCAATTCCCATTTTGCAAAGGGTACCTCATCATTAGAATGATTCGTATAACCCCTATCATATGTGGGTAGGAGGAATTTCACACACCACTCTAACTCCGAGACATTGCCTTTATTTTTCAAAGGCATACGAATTTTATTTGAAACAAAAATAAAAGACATATGACTCAGTATGGACACTGAAATACTAATTCGAATCCAAAGACTAAAAGATAAAAGAAAAACGAACCTATCCCTAAAGTTTACCTTCGATATAGAAACACTCGGTGGTTACTTAAGGCAAGGTTTTAAGAGCAATTACAATATCCTTGAGGCTTACTGTCGACACTAATGTACTTGGCAACTACTTAGGATTTGGTTTTAAGGAAAATTAGAATATTCCTAAGGTTTAACATCGACACTAAGGCACCTAGTAACTACTTAGGATTTGGTTCTAAGGAAAATTAAAATATTCCTAAGGCTTACCATCGACACTAAGGCACCGGTAAGGAAAATGACAAAACTACCCTTGAGCTATACTTTCGACATGAAAGTATCCCGACACCCTAATGTACTCAAAACTAATGTTAAAAGACTAAAGGAACCTTAAACTTTCACCTTTGGCATAAAAAGCATCCCGATGAAAAAATTACAAAAATACCCTTGGGGTATACTTTCAATATGAAAGTATCCCAGTACCTCTAATGGACTCAAAAATAGCCTTAAAATGCTAAAGGAACCATAAACTTTCACCTTTGGCATAAAAGTCCCCTCGTAAAAAATACAAAAATGCCCTTGGGGTATATTTTTGACATGAAAGTATCTCGATACCCTAATGAACTCTAAAATAACCTTAAAAGGCTAAAGGAACCTTAAACTTTCACCTTTGGCATAAAAGCTCCCTAGTGAGAAAAATTACGAAAATGCCTTTGAGGTATACCTTCGACATGAAAGTATTTCGGTACCTCTGATGGACTCAAAAATAATCTTACAAGGCTAATGGAACCTTAAACTTTCACCTTTGACATAAAAGCATCCCTGTGAAAAAAATTATGAAAATGCCCCTGGGATATACCTTTGACATGAAAGTATCCCGGTACCCTTGATGGACTCAAAAAATAATCTTAAAAGGCTAATGAAGCCTTAAACTTTCACCTTTGGCATAAAAGCATCCGATGAGAAAAATTATGAAAATGCTTTTGGGGTATACCTTCGACATGAAAATATCCCGGTACCCATGATGAACTCAAAAATAATCTTAAAAGGCTAATGGAACCTTAAACTTTCACCTTTGGCATAAAAGCATCTTGGTGAGAAAAATTATGAAAATGCCCTTGAGGTATACCTTCGACATGGAAGTATCTCTGTACCCTAATGGACTCAAAAATAACCTTAAAAGGCTAAAGGAACCTTAAACTTTCACAATTGGCATAAAAGCATCTTGGTGAAAAAATTACGAAAATGCCCCTGGAGCATACCTTCAACATGAAAGTATCCCGATACCCCTAATGGACTCAAAAATAACCTTAAAAGGCTAAAGGAACCTTAAACTTTCATTATTGGCATAAAAGCCTCCCGAGGAGAAAAATTACTAAATTGCCTTTGGGATATACCTTCGACATGAAAGTATCCCGGTACCCCTAATGAACTCAAAAATAACCTTAAAAGGCTAAAGGAACCTTAAAATTTCACCATTGGTATAAAAGCATCCTGATGAGAAAAATTACGAAAATACCCCTAGGTATGCCTTCGACTTGAAAGTATCTCGGTACCCCCTAATGGATACGAAAATCATAAAAACTAGATGAAGCTATCCTAGATGTGCACCTTTGGCATCAAAAGCATCACGGTTGCTATCTAGGACTTGATTTTAGAAAAATTACCAAAATACCCCTAAGGTATACCTTCGACATGAAAAGTATCTCGGTACCCTAATGGACACTAAAATGATGAAAAGTAGATGAATTTAGTCTAGATGGAAAAACTAAAAGTTTAAGTTTGACTTGAAATGCAAAATTTACAATCAAGCCCCTAAATTTTTGAAAATTACATTTCGTATCCTTCGGAGGACCAAACAAATACGAAAAGTTTTGAAAACTTCCATATACCTACGGAAGGCCATAGAAATAATAGAAATCATTGAGACCAATGAAATGTACATTTTGCACCCTAAATATGAAAATTTGATATTTAGTCCCTACACTTTTCTAAATTTTCATTTTAGTCCCTATATAATAAAATAACCTAAAAATCATAAAAAAAAACATATGAAATTATGCATGAAATGCAGCCAATATATCAGCAAAGATTCGGCCAAATACCTTGCCCAAGTTTTTTTTACAATTTACAAAGTAACCTTTAAACTTTGTAAAATTATATGTTTACCCCTATATGGTAAAGTACCAAAAAAATCATTAAAAATCATCAAACCAGCAAAGAATCAACACAAAAGTCATGGTAACAATATGCAAGAAGGTTTGACCAAGCATTTTTAGCCACAAAATATCATTTTCATATTTTATAATTTAGTCCCTAAACTTTCTAATATTTACAAAATGACCCCTAAAGTATTAGAAATGCCTAAAAATTGTTTACAAATACACAAATCAGAAATCTCAT
>JBBYHO010371647.1:0-27556 GCA_038382025.1 Adansonia gregorii
TTAGGACTTATCTAATCCTAATCTTATTCCTAATCCTAATCTAATTAGGACTTATCTAAATAACTTAAAATCCTAAACAAGATCCTAATCAATAAAGATAAAGTCTATTCCTTATCATAATCTAATTAGGAATTATCCAAATAAATTAAAAACATAAAAAGTACATTAAATTAGAAAATCTAAAATCCTAATCTATAGGCCCATGAATACATGCAAATTGGGCCCCATTCATCTCGGACATATGAATTGGGCTCCAAGCTTTATTCATATTTTCTTTTTAGCCTTAGCACAATGTAGGAAACTGATCAATCTTGGCAGTTTATCTGATTCATTTTGAACAGCCTCTTTTGCTTGTATTTCCATGATTAGTCCTTGCAAAGCGTGCTCCATGCGTTTAGTCTTTGCCCTAGTCATTAGACCTCCAACTCCTTGCAAAGGATCATAAGAATAGTTGAAAATAAGTGTTTGTGCAAGTTGATCTCCATCATTTTCCTGAGAATCAAAGTCCATCCCATAAATAAGACAAACATCAATTCCTATAATAATCTCATTTTTCTTTTGTGATTGGACTAGAAAAATGCACTTTATTCGTTTCGATACATGTCATTGATGTTTGGTTTTGCAAGAGAAGCTATTCTTTGCACCACATCGCTTAGAAATAGAGTTCATCCCTTAAATAAGTTGAACATAGTTCTTTTAATAATCTCCATTCTTTCTATGATATTGCTATAAAAACACGCTTTCATCATTGGGAGACATGATATTGATGCTTCTTTTTCATAAGAAAAGCTTTTCTCTCCACCATTTTCTTTAGAATCAAAGTTTGCCCCTCAAATAAGATAAACATCGATCCTCATAATAATCTCTATACTTTTTTGATTAGGCTAGAAAACACGTTCTCCTCATTGAGATACACGTTATTGATGCAGTGGTTTCACAAGAAATCTATTCGTTCCACCATGCTCTTTAGAAACAAAGTTCATCCCTCAAATAGGATAAACATTGATTCTTGTAATAATCATCATTTTTTCTACGATTGGGTTACCAAAACATGTTCGTGTTATTAGGATGCATTATACTAATCTTTGGTTTCATATGAAAAGCTTTTTTTTTCTACATTTTCCTTAAAATCAAAGTTTATCCCATAAATGAGACAAACATCGATTCTCATAATAATTTCCATCTTTTTTATGATTGGATTAGAAAAACACGTTCCATTCAATTAGATACATGTTATTGATGCTTTGGTTTTGCAAGAGAAGCTTTTCTTTGCACGATGCCAACTAGAAATAGAGTTCATCCTTTAAATAAGTTAAACATTGATTTTTGTAATAATCTATTTTCCTCCTATGATATGGCTATAAAAACGTGTTCTTCTATTTGTGATACATGATATTGATTGCTTTGGTTTCATAAGAAAAGTTTTTCCCTCCACCATTTTTTTAGAATTAAAGTTCACCCCTCAAATGACATCAGCATCAATCTTCATAATAATCTCTACCCTTTTTGTGATAGGGCTACAAAAACATGTTCTCTTCATTGAGATACACATTATTGATGCATTGGTTTCGCGAGAAATGCTTTTCTTTCGACCATGCCCCCTAGAAACAAAGTTCATCCCTCAATTAGGATAAACATTGATTCTTGTAATATTCACCATTCTTTCTATGGTTGGGTTGCAAAAACATGTTCATCTCAGTGGGATGCGTCATACCTATGCTTTGGCTTCACATGAAAAGCTTTTCTTCCCACCATTTTCTTCATAATCAAAGTCCATCACTCAAATGTGATGAACATTGATTCTCATAATAATCTCTGTGCTTCTCATGATTGGGCTAGAAAAACGTGTTCTCCTTCTTAAGATACGTGTTATTGATGCATTGTTTTTGCAAGAAAAGCTTTTCTGTCCACCATGCTTCTTAGAAACAAAGTTTATCCCTTAAATAGGATGAGCATTAATTCTTGCAATAATCACCATTCTTTCGGTGATTAGGCTACAAAAACATGTTCTTCTCATTGGGGTACTTCATAATGATGCTTTGCTTTCATATTAAAAGCTTTTTTTCCACCATTTTCCTTAAAATCAAAACTCATCCCTCCAATGTGATTAACATTGATTCTTGTAATAATCTCTATCCTTTTTGTGATTAGGCTAGAAAAACAATTTCTATTCCTTATGATACATGTTATTAATGCTTTGGTTTTGCAAGAAAGGCTTTTCTTTGCACCATGCTCCTTAGAAACAAAGTTCATCCCTCAAATAAGACAAACATTGATTCCTATAATAACCTCAACTTTTTCTGTGATTGGGCTATACCAATCCATTTTGCACATTAAGATGCTGGATATAGATGCTTTGTTTCATAAGACAAGTTTTTATTTCTACTATTGTCCTTAGAATTAAAGTTCATGCCATAAATGAGATGAACATCAATTCTCATAATAATCTCTATTTTTTTATGATTGGATTAGAAAAACACGTTCGATTCATTTAAATACAAGTTATTGATGCTTTGGTTTTGCAAGAAAAGCTTTTCTTTGCACCATGTTACTTAAAAATAATGTTTATCCCTCAAATAAGTTGAACATTGATTTTTGTAATAGTCTCTTTTCTTTCTATGATATGGCTATAAAACCGTGTTCTCCTATTTGAGATACATGATATTGATGCTTTAGTTTTATAAGAAAAGCTTTTCTCTCCACCATTTTGTTTAGAATCAAAGTTTACCCCTCAAATGACATAAACATCGATCCTCATAATAATCTCTACCCTTTTTGTGATTAGGCTAGAAAAACATGTTCAGTTCATTGAGATACATGTTATTGATGCATTAGTTTCGCAAGAAAAACTTTTTTTTCCACCATGCTTCTTAGAAACAAAGTTCATCCCTCAAATAGGATGGACATTGATTCTTGTAATAATCACCATTCTTTCTGTGATTGGGCTATAAAAACATGTTCATCTTAGTGGGATGCGTCATACCTATGCTTTGGCTTCACATGAAAAGCTTTTCTTCCCACCTTTTTCCTTAGAATCAAAGTCTATCACTCAAATATGATGAACATTGATTCATATAATAATCTCTGTGTTCCTCATGATTGGGCCAAAAAAACGTGCTCTCCTTATTGAGATCCATGTTATTGATGCATTGGTTTTGCAAGAAAAGCTTTTCTGTCCACCATGCTTCTTAGAAACAAAGTTTATCCCTCAAATAGGATGAACATTGATTCTTGTAATAATCACCATTCTTTTGGTGATTAGGCTACAAAAACATGTTCTTCTCATTGGGGTACATAATATTGATGCTTTACTTTCATATGAAAAGCTTTTTTTTCCACCATTTTCCTTAAAATCAAAACTCATCCCTCAAATGTGTTGAACATTGATTCTTGTAATAATCTCTATCCTTTTTGTGATTAGGCTAGAAAAATAGTTTCTATTCCTTATGATACATGTTATTAATGCTTTGGTTTTGCAAGAAAGGTTTTTTTTTGCACTATGCTCCTTAGAAACAAAGTTTGTCCCTCAAATGAGACAAACATTGATTCCTATGATAACCTTCACTTTTTCTATGATTGGGCTATACCAATCCATTTTGCACATTAGGATGCATGATATAGATGTTTTGTTTCACAAGAAAAGCTTTTATTTTTACTATTGTCCTTAGAATTGAAGTTCATGCCATAAATGAGATGAACATTGATTCTCGTAATAATCTCCATTTTTTTAAGATTGGATTAGAAAAACACGTTTGATTCATTTAAATACAAGTTATTGATGCTTTGGTTTTGTAAGACAAGCTTGTCTTTGCACCACATTACTTAAAAATAGTTTTCATCCCTCAAATAAGTTGAACATTGATTCTTGTAATAGTCTCTTTTCTTTCTATGACATGGCTATAAAACTGTGTTCTCCTCTTTGGGATACATGATATTGATGCTTTAGTTTTATAAGAAAAGCTTTTCTCTCCACCATTGTGTTTAGAATCAAAATTTTCCCCTCAAATGACATAAACATCAATCCTCGTAATAATCTCTACCTTTTTTGTGATTGGACTAGAAAAACATGTTCAGTTCATTTAGATACACGTTATTGATGCATTAGTTTCACAAGAAAATCTTTTTTTCCACCATGCTTCTTAGAAGCAAAGTTCATCCCTTAAATAGGATGAACATTAATTCTTGTAATAATCACTATTCTTTCTGTGATTGGGCTATAAAAAGATGTTCTTCTCATTGGGATACATTACATCGATGCTTTAGTTTCACAAGAAAAGCTATTTTTCCATAATTTTCCTCAGAATCAAAACTCGACCCTCAAATATGATAAACATTGATTCTCGTAATAATCTCCATCCTTATTGTGACTGGGCTAGAAAACACGTTCTATTCTTTATGATACATGTTATTAATGCTTTGGTTTTACAAGAAAGGTTTTTCTTTGCACTATCCTCCTTAGAAACAAAGTCTATCCCTCAAATGAGATAAACATTGATTCTTGTAATAACCTCCACTTTTTCTATGATTGGGTTATAAAATCAAGCTTTGCACATGATATCAATCTTTGTTTCACATGAAAAGCTTTTATTTCCACTATTTTCCTTAGAATTAAAGTTCATGCCACAAATAAGATGAACATCGATTCTCATAATAATCTTCATCTTTTTCTGATTGGATTAGAAAAACATGTTCTATTCATTTAGATACAACTTATGAATGCTTTGGTTTTGCAAGAAAAGCTTTTCTTTTCACCATATTACTTAGAAACAATGTTTATTCCTCAAATAAGTTAAATATTGATTCTTGTAATAGTTTATTTTCTTTCTATGATATGGCTATAAGATCATGTTCTCCTTTTTGGGATACATGATATTGATGCTTTGGTTTCATGAGAAAAGCTTTTCTCTCCATTATTTTGTTTAGAATCAAAGTTTGCCCCTCAAATGACATAAACATCGATGCTTATAATAATCTCTACCTTTTTTGTGATTGGGCTAGAAAAACATGTTCTCTTCATTGAGATACACGTTATTGATGCATTGGTTTTGCAAGAAAAGTTTTTCTTTTGACCATGCACCTTAAAAACAAAGGTCGCCCCTCAATTAGGATGAACATTGATTCTCATAATAATCACCATTCTTTCTGTGATTGGGTTGTAAAAACATGTTTTTCTCGTTAGGATGCATCATACTGATGCTTTGGCTTCACATGAAAAGTTTTTTTTTCCACCATTTCCTTAGAATCAAAGTTCATCCCTTAAATGTGATAAACATTAGTTCTCATAATAATCTCTTTCCTTTTCATGATTGGGCTAGAAAAACACGTTTTCCTCATTAAAATACACATTATTGATGCATTAATTTTGCAAGAATAGCTTTTCTACCCGTCATGCTCCTCAGAAACAAAGTTCATCATGAACATTGATTCTTGTAATAATCACCATTCTTTCTGTGACTGTGCTACAAAAACATGTTTTTTTCATTGGGATACATCATACAGATGCTTTGGTTTCACATGAAAAGCCTTTGTTTGCACCATTTTCCTCAAAATCAAAACTCATCCCTCAAATGTGATAAACATTGATTTCATAATAATCTCCATCCTTTTTGTGATTGGGATAGAAAATACATTCTATTCTTTATGATACATGTTATTAATGCTTTGGTTTTGTAAGAAAGGCTTTTCTTTACACCAAGCTCCTTAGAAATAAAGTCTATCCTTTAAATGAGACAAATAGTAATTCCTATAATAATCTCTAATTTTTTTGTGATTGGGCTATAAAATCATGTTTTGCACATTGGGATACATGATATCGATGCTTTGCTTCACAAGAAAAGCTTTTATTTCCACTATTTTCCTTACCATTGAAGTTTATGCCATAAATGAGATGAACATCGATTCTTGTAATAATCTCCATCTTTTTTGTGATTGGATTAGAAAAACATATACTATTTATTTAGATACACATTATTTATGCTTTGGTTTTGCAAGAGAAACTTTTCTTTGCACCTCGTCACTTAGAAATAGTGTACATCCCTTAAATAAGTTGAACAGTGATTCATGTAATAGCCTCTTTTCTTTCTATGATATGGCTATAAAACTGTGTTCTCCTCTTTGGGATACATGATATTGATGCTTTAGTTTCATAAGAAAAGCTTTTCTCTCCACCATTTTCTTTAGAATCAAAGTTCGCCCCTTAAATGACATAAACATTGATCCTCATAATAATCTTTATCCTTTTTGTGATAAGGCTAGAAAAACATGTTCTCTTCATTGAGATACACATTATTGATGTATTGGTTTCGCAAGAAAAGCTTTTCTTTGGACTATTCTCCTTAGAAACAAAGTTTGTCCCTTAATTAGGATAAACATTTATTCTTTTAACAATCACTATTCTTTTTGTGATTGGATTGTAAAAACATGTTTATCTCATTGGGATACATCATATCGATGCTTTGGCTTTGCATGAAAAGCTTTTGTTTCTGCCTTCTTCCTTAGAATCAAAGTATATTCCTCAAATGTGATAAACATTGATTCTCATAATAATCTCTGTCCTTTTCATGATTAGGCTAGAAAAGCATGCTCTCCTTATTGAGATACATGTTATTGATGCATTGGTTTTACAAAAAAAGCTTTTCTGTCCACCATGCTCCTAAGAAACAAAGTTTATCCCTCAAATAGGATGAACATTGAATCTTGTAATAATCACCATTCTTTCTATGATTGGGCTACAAAAACGTGTTTTTTTTATTGGGATACATCATACCGATGCTTTAGTTTCACATGAAAAGCTTTTTTTTTCACCATTTTTGTCAAAATTAGAACTCGTCCCTCAAATGTGATGAACATTAATTTTCGTAATAATCTCTATTCTTTTTGTGATTGGGCTAGAAAAACACTTTCTATTCTTTACAATACTGATATTAATGCTTTGGTTTTGTAAGAAAGGCTTTTTTTTGCACCATGCTCCTTAGAAATAAAGTCTGTCCCTTAAATGAGACAAACATTGATTCCTATAATAACCTCCACTTTTTCTATGATTGGGCTGTAAGAACATGTTTTGCACATTAGGATGCATGATATCGATGCTTTGTTTCACAAGAAAAGCATTTATTTCCACTATTTTCCTTAGAATTGAAGTTCTTGCCACAAATGAGATGAACATTAATTCTCATAATAATCTTCATCTTTTTTGTGATTGGATTAGAAAAACATGTTCTATTCATTTAAATACACATTATTGATGCTTTGGTTTTGCAAGAGAAGCTTTTCTTTGTACCATGTCACTTAGAAATAGTGTTTATCCCTTAAATAGGTTAAACATTGATTCTTGTAATAGTCTCTTTACTTTCTATAATATGGCTATAAAATTGTGTTCTCCTCTTTAGGGTATATGATATTGATGCTTTGGTTTCATAAGAAAAGCTTTTCTCTCCACCATTTTCTTTAGAATAAAAGTTCACCCCTCGAATGACATAAACATCGATCCTTCTAATAATCTTTACCTTTTTTATGACTAGACTAGAAAAACATGTTCTCTTCTTTGAGATACACATTATTGATGCATTGGTTTCACAAGAAAGACTTTTTTTCTCGGCACGCTCTTTAAATACAAAGTTCGTCCCTCAAATAGGATGAACATTGATTATATTAATAATCACTATTCTCTCTATGATTGGGCTACAAGAACATGTTCTTCTCATTATGATGCTTCATAGTAATGCTTTGGTTTCATATGAAAAGATTTTCATTCCGCCATTTTCCTTAGAATTAAAGTTCATCCCTTAAATATGATAAACATTGAGTTTTGTAATAATCTCCATCTTTTTTGTGATTTGGCTAGAAAAACACGTTCTATTCTATGATTCATGTTATTAAAGCTTTTGTTTTACAAGAAAGCCTTTTCGTTGCACCATGCTCCTTAGATACAAAGTCTGTCCCTTAGATGAGACAAACATTGATTCCTGTAATAACCTCTATTTTTTCTATGATTAGGTTATAAAAACATGTTTTGCACATTGCGATACATGGTGTTAATGCTTTGTTCGACAAGAAAAGCTTTTATTTTCATAATTTTCCTTAGAATCAAAGTTTATCCCACAAACTAGACGAACATCGATAACCATAATAATTTCTATCTTTTTTGTGATATAACTAGAAAAGCTTATTCTATTCTCTAGTACACACATTATTGACACTT
The DNA here is from genome assembly GCA_038382025.1 of Adansonia gregorii. Taxonomy (NCBI): domain Eukaryota; kingdom Viridiplantae; phylum Streptophyta; class Magnoliopsida; order Malvales; family Malvaceae; genus Adansonia; species Adansonia gregorii. The sequence continues at coordinate 8,201 of JBBYHO010371647.1, forward strand.
GTTTTTTGCACGAATAGCTTTTCTTTACACTATGTGCCTTAGAAATAAAGTTTGTCCCTTATGTGATAGGAACATCGATTCTTCTAATGATCTCCATTCACTCTATGATTGTGCTACAAAAACACATTCTCCTCATGAGATACAAACATGCTAAAGGTTTAGCTTTATAAGAAAAGTTTTTCTTTCCACTTTTTTCCTTATCAAAGTTCATCCCTTCAATGTGATGAACATTGATTCTCATAACAATCTCCATCCTATTTGTGATTCGACTTGAGAAACACATTCTATTCATTGGGATACACGTTATTGATGCATTGGTTTTCGATGAAAACCTTTTCATTCTACCATTTTCCTTAGAAATAAAGTTTATCCCATAAATGGGATGAACAATAATTCTTATAATAATCGCCACTCTTTCTATGATTGGGTTGTAAAAACCTATTCTCCTCATTGGGATACATCATACTAATGATTTGGTTTTACAAGAAAGCTTTTCCTTCCACGATTTTTCTTAAAATCAAAATTCATCCCTTAAACATGACGAACCTCGATTCTCATATAATCTCCATCCTTTTTGTGATTGGGCTTGAAAAACACATCGTATTGATTTGGATACACGTTAGGTTTCACAAGAAAAACTTTTCTTGGCACTATGTCCATTAGAAATAAAGTTTGTCCCTCAAATGAGATGAACATTGATCCTATAATAATCTTCTTTTTTTCTATGATATCGCTACAGAAATAAGTTCTCCTCATTGGAATACATGATATTAATGCTTTGGTTACATAAGAATAGCTTTTCTCTTCACCATTTTTTATAATTAAAGTTCACCCCTCAAATGAGATGAACATCAATCCTCATAACATTCTCCATCCTTTTTGTGAGTGGGCTAGAAAAATACGTTCTTTTCATTGAGATACACGTTATTAATGCATTAGTTTCACAAAAAAGCTTTTCTATCCACCATGCTCCTTATAAACAAAGTTTGTCGCTTAAATAGGATGAACATTGGTTCTTGTAGTAATCACCATTTTTTTATGATTGGGCTATAAAAACATGTTCTTCTTATTGGGATACATCATACTGATGTTTTAGTCTCACATAAAAAGCTTTTCTTTCCACCATTTTCCTTAGAATCAAGGTTCATCCCTCAATGTGACAAACATTGATTCTCATAATAATCTCCATTGTTTATGTGATTAGGCTAGAAAACACATTCTATTCTTTAGAGTACACTTTATCAATGCTTTGGTTTTACAAGAAAGGCTTTTCTTTGCACTATGCTCCTAAGAAACAAAGTTCGTCCCTTAAATGAGACATACATTAATTCTTATAATAACCTTTATTTTTTTTGTGATTGGGTTATAAAAACACATTTTGCACATTGCAATTCATGTTATTGATGCTTTATTTCATAAGAAAAGCTCTTATTTTCACCATTTTCCATGGAATCAAAGTTCATCTCACAAATGAGACGAACACTGATTCTTGTAATAATCTCTACATTTTTTGTGATTGGACTAGAGAAACCTATTTTATTATCTAGGATACACATTATTCATGCTTGTGTTTTGTAAGAAAAGCTTTTTTTTGGACTGTGTTCCTAAGAAACAAAGTTTGTCCGTTATATGAGACGAACATTAATTCTTCTAATGATCTCCATTCATTCTTTGAATGGGCTATAAAAACATGTTCTCGTTAGTGGAATTCATGATATTGATGCTTTGGTTTCACAAGAAATACTTTTCTTTCCACTATTTTCCTTAAAACTAAAGTTTATTCCCCAAATGAGACAATCATCAGTTCTTAAAATAATCTCTATCCTTCTTATGATTGGGCTAGAAAAATACATTCTCTTCATTGGGATACACGTTATTGATGCATTAGTTTTGCGAGAAAAGCTTCTCTTTCCACTAAGCTATCAAGAAACATAGTTTATCCCTCAAATGAATAAACTTTGTTTCTTGCAATAATCTTTATTCTTTTTGTGATTAGGCTGAAAAACACCTTCTTCTCATTTAGATACATGATATTGATGCTTTGGTTTCATAAAAAAAGCCATTCTTTCTATCATTTTCCTTAAAATCAAGGTTCATCTTGCAAAAGAGATAAACAAAGATTCTCATAATACTTTTCATCCTTTTTGTGATTAAGCTAGAAAAATAGGTTCTCTTTATTAGGATAAATGTTATTGATGCTTTGGTTTAACAAGAAATGTTTGTTTTTGCCCTATGTTCATTAGAAATAAAGTTTATTGTTTAAATGAGACAAACATTGATTATCGCAATCTATTCTTTCTATGATTTGGCTATAAAAACATGTTCTCCTCACTGTAATACATGATATTAATGCTTTGATTCCGCAATAAATGTTTTTCTTTTCACCATTTTCCTTAGAACCAAAGTTCATCCTTCAAATGAGACAAACATCGATTTCTTCATTGGTATACATGTTATTGATGCATTGGCTTCGTATGAAAAGCTTTTCTTTCCACCATGCTCCCTAAAAAACAACCCTTAAATGGGATGAACATTAATTTTGTAATAATCTCCATTCTTTTTTTGATTGATCCAAAAACATGTTCTCCTCAATGGGATACAGCATATTAGTGCTTTGGTTTAATAAGAAAAGCTTTTCTCTCCACCATTTTCTTTAGAATCAAACTTAGGCCTTTAAATAAGTGAACATTGATCCTCGTAACAATCTTCAACCTTTTTGGTGATTAGGCTAGAGAAACATGTTCTCTTCATTGAGATACACGTTATTGATTCATTAGTTTTGCCAGAAAGTTTTTCCTTTCACTAAGCTCTTCAGAAATAAAGCTTATCCCTTAAGTAGGATAAAATTGATTTTGGTAATAACCACCATTCTTTCTGCGATTACGTTACACAAATATGTTCTCCTTATTAGGATACATCATACTGATGCTTTGGTTTCACAGGGAAAGCTTTTCTTACCACCATTTTTTTTACAATCAAAGTTTTTCCCTTAAATTTAATGAGCACTGATTCTCGTAATAATTTCCATCCTTTTTGCAGTTGGGCTAGAAAAATATATTCTCTTCTTGATGCTTTGGTTTGGAAAGAAAGGCTTTTCTTTGCACCATGTTCCTTAGAAACAAAGTTTGTCTCTCGAATAAGATAAACATTTATTCTTATAGTAATCTCCATTTATTTAGTGGCTGGGCTACAAAAACATGTTCTCTTCATTGGGATACATGATATTGATGTTCAGTTTCACAAAAGAGGTTTTTTTTCCACCATTTTCCTTTGAATCAAAGTTTATCCCTCAGATGAGATGAACATCAATTCTTCTAATAATCTCCATCTTTTTGTGATTGGACTAGAAAAACTCATTCTATTCTTTAGGATACATGTTATTGATGCTTTGGTTTTGCAAGGAAAATTTTTATTTGCACTATGTTGCTTACAAAGCAATTTTGTTCCTCCTAGGAGATGAAGATTGAGTCTTGTAATAATCCCCATTCATTTTATGATTGGGCTACAAAAGCATGTTCTCCTCAGTGGGAAATGATATTAATGCTTTGGTTTTGCATGAAACACAAACCTTTCCACCATTTTCCTTAGAATTAAAGTCATCTCTGAAATGATACAATCATCAATTCTTTTAATAATCTTTATCTTTCTAGTGACTAGGCTAGATAAAGACGATCTTTTCATTAGGATACACATTATTGATGCATTAATTTTGCTATAAAAGCTTTCCTTTCCACTAAGCTCCTAAGAAACAAAGTTCATCCATCAAGTGAAAATAACATTGATTCTTGTAATAATCTTCACTCTTTCTATGATTAGGATACAAAAGCACATTCTCATTGTTAGGATACATCATATTGATGCTTTGGTTACACAAGAAAAGTTTTTCTTTCAGCCATTTTCCTTAGAATCAAAATTTATCCCTAAAATACAACGGACATCAATTATCATAATAATCTCCATCTTTTTTGTGATTGAGCTAGAAAAACAGATTTTCCTGTTTGGGATACACATTATCGATGCATTGGTTTCACATGAAAAGCTTTTCTTTCCAAGAGGTTCCCTAGAAATAAAGGTCGTCCATCAATTGAGATGAAAATTGATTCTTGTAATAATCCTCTTTATGTGATTGGGCTACAAAAACATGTTTTCTTCATTGGGATACAAGATACTGATGATTTGGTTGTACATGAAAAGCTTTTCTTTCCACTATTTTTTGTTAGAATCAAAGTTCATCCCTCAAATGAGACAAACATTGATTCTCGTAATTACCTCAATCACTTTTGTGATTGGGCTAGAAAAACACATTTTTTTTATCAGGACACATGTTATTGATGCATCAGTTTTTTAAGGAAGGTTTTCCATCCACCATGCTCCTTTGAAACAAAGTTCATCCTTTAAATGCGATGAACACTGATTCTTATAATAATCTCCATGCTTTATGTGATTGGGCTAAAAAAATGCATTCTTCTCAATGGGATTCATGATATTAATGCTTTGGTTTCACAAAAAATGTTTTTGTTTGCACCATTTTCCTTAAAATCAAAGTTCATCCTCAAGTGAGACGAACATCAATTCTTATAATAATCACCATCTTTTTTGTGTTTGTGCTAGAAAAACACTTTTTCTACATTAGGATACATGTTATTGATGCATTGGTTTCGCAAGAAATACTTTTCTTTCTACCATGTTTCTTAGAAACAAAGTTTGTCCCTCAAATGAGACGAATATTGATTCCTTTAATATTATCCATTCTTTCAATGATTGGGCTACAAAAGCGCATTCTCTTCATTCTGATGCATCATATTGATACTTTGGTTTATAAGAAAAAGTTTTCATTCACTATTTTTAATAGAATCAAAGTTTATCCCTTAAATGAGATAAACATTGATTCTCGTAATAATTTCCATCATTTTTTATGGTTAAGCTAGAAAAAAACATTCCCTTCATTAGGATAAATGGTATTGATACATTGGTTTCGCAAGAAAAGCTTTTCTTTCCACCTTAGTCCTTAAAAATAAAGTCCATCTATCAAATGAGATGAACATTGATTCTTGTAATAATCTCCATTCTTTCTATGATTGGACTACAAAAACACATTCTTTTTATTGCGTACATGTTATTGATGCATTGGTTTTGCAATAAAAGCTTTTATTTCCACCATATTCCTTTGAAACAAAGTTCCTCCCTCAAGTAGGATGAACATTGATTCTTGCAATAATCACCATTTTTCTATGATTATGCTACAAAATATGTTCTCCTTATTGGGATACACCATACTGATGCTTTGGTTTCATAGGAGAAGTTTTTCTTTTCATCATTTTCCTTAGAATCAAAATTCATCCCTCAAATGTGATAAACATTGATTCTCGTAATAATCTTAATCTTTTTGCTGAGTGGGCGAGAAAAGCACATTTTTTTATGATACACATTATTGATGCTTTGGTTTTGCAGTAATGGCTTTTCTTTGCACAATGTTCCTTAGAAACAAAATTCATCCCTTAAATGAGATAAACATTGATTCTTCTAATATCTCCATTCTTTCTATGATAGGGCTATAAAAACACGTTCTCCTCATTAGGTTGCATCATTTTGATGCTTTGGTTTCATAAGAAAAGCTTTTCTTCCTACCATTTTCCTTAAAATCAAAGTTAGTCCCTCAAATACAATGAACAACGATTCTCATAATAATCTCCATCCTTTTTGTGATTGGTCTAGAAAAAATGTTCTCCTCTTTAGGATACACATTATTAGCACATTGGTTTCTTATGAAAATCTTTCTCTTCACAAGGCTCCTTAGAAACAAAGCTTATCTGTCAAATAAGATGAAAATTAATTCTTATGATAATCCTCTTTCTATGATTAGGCTATAAAAACATGTTCTCTTCATTAGGATATATGATATTGATGCTTTGGTTTTGCAAGAAAAGCTTTTATTTCCACCATATTTCCTTAGATTCACAATTAATCCCTCATATGATATGAACATCGATTGTCATAATAATCTCTATCCACTTTGCGATTGGGCTAGAAAAACATGTTCTCTTCATTGGGATATATGTTATTGATGCATTTGTTTCACAAGAAAAGTTTTTATTTCCCGGAAGCTCCTAGGAAACAAAGTTTATCCATCAAATGAGATGAACAATGATTCTTGTAATAATCTGCATTCTTTCTATGATTGGGCTACAAAGACATGTTCTCTTCAACGGAATACATAATATTAATGCTTTAGTTTTAGAAGAAAAGCTTTTCTTTCAACCATTTTATTTAGAATCAAAGTTTATCCCCCAAACATGATAAACATCGATTCTCATAATAATCACCATTCTTTTTGTTATTGGGCTAGAAAAACACTTTCTCTTTATTAGGATACATGTCATTGATGCATTGGTTTTGTAGCAAATGCTTTTCTTTCCGCCATGCTTCTTAGAAACAAAGTTTGTCCCTCAAATGAGATGAAAATTGATTCTTGTAATAATCTCTATTCTTTTATGATTGGGCTAGAAAAACACATTCTCTTAATTGTGATACATCAATGGATGCTTTGGTTTCACAAGAAAAGCTTATTTTCCACCATTTTTCTTAGAATCAAAGTTCATCCTTCAATCGAGATGAACTTCGATTCTTAAAATAATCTCCATCCTTTGTGTGATTTGGCTAGAAAACACATTTTTTTCTTTAAGATATAGGTTATTCATGCATTGGTTTCGCAAAAAACTTTTCTTTCTACCATGATCCTTAAAAACAAAGTACAACCATCAAATGAGATAAATATTGATTCTTGTAATAATCTCCATTTTTCTATAATTGTGCTACAAAAACATGTTTTCTTTATTGGGATACATTATATTGATGCTTTGGTTTCAAAAGAAAAGCTTTTATTTCCATAATTTTTCTTAGAATCAAAGTTCATCCCTCAAATACGATGAACATTAATTCTTCTAATAATCTCCATCCTTTTAGTGATTGGGCTAGAAAAACATGTCGTCTTAGGTTATTCATGCATTGGTTTCATAAGAAAAGCTTTTCTTCCACCATGGTCCTTAGAAACAAAGTACATTTCTCAAATGAAATGAACATTGATTCTCATAATAATCTTCGTTCTTTCTATGATTATGCTGTAAAAACATATTGTCCTTATTGGGATACATCATATTAATGCTTCGGTTCCATAGGAAAAGCTTTTTTTCCTACTGTTATTCTTAAAATCAATGTTCATCCCTCAAATATGATGAACATCAATTCTTGCAATAATCTTTATCCTTTTTGTGATTAGGCTAAGAAAACGTATTCTTTTCATAAGTATATACATTATTGAAGCATCAGTTTCACATAAAAAGCTTTCTTTTCCATAGTGTAACATAGAAACAAAGTTTATCAACCAAATGAAACGAAAATTGATTCTTGTAATAGTCCTCTGTCTATGATTGGGCAAAAAAAATATGTTCTCTTCATTAGAATACATGATATTGATACTTAGGTTTGACAAGAAAAGCTTTTCTTTCCATTATTTTTCCTTAGTATCAAAGTTTGTCCCTTAAATGATACGAACATCGATTTTCATAATAACCTTAATCTTTTTTGTGATTAGGCTAGAAAAACATGTCCTCTTCATTGAGATACACATTATTAATGCATTAGCTTCACAAGAAAAGCATTACCTTCCATCAAGCTCTTAAGAAACAAATTCATCCTTTTAATGAGATGAACCTTGATTCTTGTAATAATCTTATTTCTTTTCATGATTAGGCTACAAAAACACATTCTTCTTAATGGGATACATGATATTAATGCTTTAGATTCATAAGAAAAGCTTTTAATTCTACCATTTTCTTTAAAATCACCATATTTTGTGATTGGGCTAGAAAAACACTTTCTTTTCATTAGGATACATGTTATTGATGTGTTTTTTTCACAAGAAATGCTTTTCTTTCCACCATGCTCCTCAGAAACAATGTTTCTCCCTCAAATAAGATAAATATTGATTTCTATAATAATCTCTATTCTTTCTATGATTGGGCTAGAAAAGCATGTTCTCTTTTTTAGGACATAGGTTATTAATGCCTTGGTTTCATAAGAAAAGCTTTTCTTTCCGCCATGGCCTTTAAAAACAGAGTACGTATGTCAAATGAGATAAACATTGATTCTTTTAATAATCTCCATACTTTTTATGATTGGGCTACAAGAATAGGTTCTCTTTATTTGGATACATGATATTGATTCTTCGATTTCATAATAAAAGCTTTTTTCTCCATCATTATCTTTTTATTGGGATACAAGATATTGTTGCTTTGATTTCATAATAAAAGCTTTTTTCTCCATGATTTTCTTTAGAATCGAAGGTCATTCCTCAAGTGAGATAAACATCAATTCTCATAAATAATCACCTTCCTTTTGTGATTGGGCTAGAAAAAGATGTTCTCTTCATTATGATGCACATTGGTGATGTTTTGGTTTCAAATGAAAAGCTTTTCTTTGCACTATTTTTTATTGAAACAAATTTATCTCTCAAATGAGATGAACATTGATTCTTGTAATAATCTCTATTTTTTTATTAGGATATAAAAACGCATTCTCTTCATTGAGATACATGTTATTGATGCATTGGTTTTGCAAGAAAAGCCTTTCTTTTACCATGCTCTTTAGAAGCAAAGTTTATCCCTTAAGCAAGGCGAACATTGTTTCTTGTAATAATCACCAATCTTTATGTTATTCTGCTACAAAAACATGTTCTCCTCATTGTAATACATCATATAATGCTTTGGTTTTACAAAAAAAGCTTTTTTTCTACTATTTTCCTTAGAATCAAAGTTTATCCTTCAAATGTGATAAGCATTGATTCTCATAATAATCTCTATCGATTTTATGATTAGGCTAGAAAAATGCATTCTCTTCTTTGAGATACATGTTATTGATGCTTTGATTTTCCAAGAAAGCTTTCTTTGTAGCATGTTCCTTAGAATGAAAGTTCATCTCCCAAATACGACAAACATTTATTCTTGTAATAATCTCTATTCTTTTCATGACTGGGCTACAAAAACATGTTCTCATCATTGGGATAGATGATATTGATGCTTCAGTTTCATAAGAAAAGCTTTTCTTCCACCATTTTCCTTAGAATCGAAGTTTATCCCAAAGATAATATGAACATCTATTCTCATAATAATCTCTATCCTTTTTGTGATTGGAATAGAAAAACTTGTTCTATTCTTCGGGATACATGTTATTGATGCTTTGGTTTCACAATAAAAGCTTGTCTTTGCACTATGTTCCTTAAAAGGCAATTTTGTCCCTCATACGAAATGATTAGGCTACTAAAATGTGTTCTTCTCAATGGCATACATGATATTAGTGCTTTGATTTCACAAGAAAGAAATATACTTCCACTATTTTCCTTAGTATTAAAATCTGTCCCTCAAATGAGATGATTATCAATTCTTATAATAATCTCTACCCTTCATGTGATTGGGCTTGAAAAATAGGTCATTTCATTGGGATACATGTTATTGATGGTTTCACCAAAAAGCTTTTCTTTCCACCAAGATCCTAGAAAACAAAGTTCATCCCTTAAGTGAGATGAACATTGATTCTTGTAATAATCCTCGTTCTTTCTATGGTTGAGCTACAAGAACACTTTTCCTCATTGGGATGCATCATATTAACCCTTTGGTTTTACAAGAAAAGTTCTTTTTACATAATTTTCCTTAGAATCAAGGCTCATCCCTCAAATATGATGAAATTAATTCTTGTAATAATTTTCACCCTTTTATGATTGGGCTACAAAAACATGTTCTCCTCTTTAAGATACACATTATTGATTCATTGGTTTTGCACGAAAAAGCTTTTTTTCTACAATGCTCTTTAGAAACAAAGTTCATCCAAAAGAAAGACGAAAGTTGATTCTTGTAATCATCCTCTTTTTGTGATTAGGCTCCAAAAATATGTTCTCTTCATTAGGATACATGATACTAATGTTTTGATTTTACAAGAAAAGCTTTTCTTTTCACCATTTTTCCTTACAATCAAAGTTTGCCCCTCAAATGAAACAAACATCGATTCTCATAATAACTTTAATCATTTTTGTGATCAAACTCCAAAAGCACATTCTCTTCATTAGGATACACACCATTGATGCATTGGTTTTGCCAAAAAAGCTTTTTTCAGACGATGCTCCTTAGAACAAAGTTCATTCGTCAAATGAGATAAACATTGATTCTTGCCATAATCTCGACTCCTTCTGTGATTGGGCTACAAAAACACATTCTCTTTATTGGGATACATGATATTAATGCTTTGGTTTCACAACAAAAGCTTTTTTTTCTACCATTTTCATTGGAATCAAAGTTCATCCTTCAAACGAAATGAACATCGATTCTCATAATAATCACCACCTTTTTTGTGATTGGGCTAGAAAACACTTTCTCTTCACTAGGATACACTTTATTGATGCTTTAATTTCGCAAGAAAAGCTTTTCTTTACACCATGTTCCTTAGAAACAAAGTTCATCTCTCAAATGAGAAGAACATCGATTCTCATAATAATCTCCATTGGTTTTTTGATTGGGCTAGAAAAACACATTCTCTTTAATGGTGATACACGTTATTGATGCATTAGTTTAGCAGGAAAAGCTTCTCTTTTCACCATACTTCTTAAAAGCAAGGTTCATCACTCAAATGAAATGAACATTGATTCTCATAATAATCTCCATCCCTTTTGTGATTGGCTAGAAGAACACATTCTCTTCATTGGGATACACGTTATTGATGCATTGGTTTCACAACAAAAGCTTTTCTTTCCACTATGCTTCGTAGAAACAAAGTTCATTCCATAAATGGGATAAATATTGATTCTTGTAATAATCATAATTTTTTATGTTATTGGGCCATAAAAACAAGTTTCCCTCATTGGGATACATCATACTGATGCTTTGGCTTCATAAGAAAAGCTTTTCTTACTATTATTTTCCCTAGAATCAAAGTTCATCCCTCAAATGAGAATAACTTTGATTCTCATAATAATCTCCATCTTTTTTTGTGATTAGGCTAAAAGAACTCATTATCTTCATTGAGATACATATCATTGATGCATTGGTTTCATAAGAAAACATTTTCTTTCCATGATGCTTTTTAGATTGAATATTTGTTCCTTAAGTAGACTGAATGTTGATTCTTGTAATAATCGTAATTCTTTATGTGATTGGGCTAAAAAACATGTTCTCTTTATTGGGATACATCATACTGATGCTTTGATTTCACATAAAAGCTTTTTTCCATTATTTTCCCTAGAATCAAAGTTTATCCCCTAAATAAGACTAGCATTGATTCTCATAATAATCTCTATCCCTTTTGTGCTTAGGCAAGAAAAACACATTCTCTTCTTTAGGATACACATTATTGATGCTTTGGTTTTGCAAGAAAAGCTTTTCTTTAAACCATGTTCCTTAGAATCAAAGTTTGCCCTATAAAAGAGATGAACATTTATTCTTGTAATAATCTCTATTCTTTCGGTGATTGGGCTACAAAACATGTTCTCTTAATTGGGATACATGATGTTGATGTTTTGTTACATATGAAAAGATTTTTTCCACCATTTACCTTAGAATCAAATTTCATCCCTTAAATGAAAGGAATATAGATTTTTGTAATAATCCTTATCTTTTTTTGTGATTGGGCTAGAAAAAAATTATTTTATTCATTAGGATATAGTTATTGAAGCTTTAGTTTCCCCAGAAAAACATTTTTGCACCATTTTCCTTAAAAACAAAGGTTGTCTCTCAAATTTGATAAACACTAATTCTTGTAATAATCTCCATCTTTCTGTGATTGGGCTATAAAACATGTTCTCCTCAATAGGATACAAAATATTAATGCTTCGATTTCACAGGAAAAGTTTTTCTTTCCATTATTTTTCTTTGAGCCAAAGTTCATCTCTTAAATGAAATGAACCTCGATTATCATAATAATCATAATTTTTTGTGATTGGGTGAGAATATCACCTTCTCTTCATTAGGATACATATTATTGATGCATTGGTACAGCAAGAAATTCTTTTCTTTTTACCATGCTGCTTAGAAACAAAATTCATCCCTCAAATTAGATGAACATTGATTCTTGCAATAACCTCTATTTTTCCTATGATTAGGCCACAAAAATAAATAATTCTCATTGGGATACATCATATTGAAGCTGTAGCTTCACAAGAAAAGCTTTTCTTTCCATCATTTTTCTTTAAATCAAAGTTAATCCCTAAAATGAGAAAAACATCAATCCTCATAATAATCTTCATCCTATTTATGATTGAACTGGAGAAACTAATTCTATTATTTTGGGTACACATTATTGATGTTTTGGTTTTACAAGAAAAACTTTTCTTTACACCATGTTCTTTGCAAACAAAGTTTGTCACTCAAATAAGATAAACAGTAGTTCTTGCAATAATCTTCACTTTTTTAGGATTGGGCAACAAAAACACGTTCTCTTTACTAGGATACATCATATTGAAGCTATGGTTTCACAAGAAAACTTTTCTTTCCACATTTTTTCTTAGAATCAAAGTTTATCCCTCAAATGAGATGAACATCGATTCTCAAAATAATCTCCATCCTTTTTATGATTGGGCTAGGAAAACATGTTCTTTTCATTTCAATACATGTTATTGATGCATTGGTTTCTCAAGAAAAGCTTTTCAAAATTGCACTATGTTATTTATAAACAAAGCTTGTCCCTCAAATGGGACGACATTGATTCTTGTAATAATATCTACTCTTCTTGTGATTAGGCTACAAAAACACGTTCTCTTCAATGGAATACATGGTATTAATGCTTTGGTCTGACAAGAAAAGCTTTTTTTTCCCACTATTTTCCTTAGAATCAAACTTCATCCATCAAATTAAACGAACATCAAATCTCATAATAATCTCCATCCTTTCATTGATTAGGCTAGAAAAACATATTCTTTTCATTGGGATGCACATTATTGATGCATTACTTTTGAGAAAAGCATTTTTCTTCACTGTGCCCCTTAGAAACAAAATTTATCCCTCGAATAGGACAAACATTGATTCTTGTAACCATATCAATTCTTTCTATGATTAGGCTACAAATGATATGAACATTGATTCTTGTAACCATAGCCATTCACTAGAATGCATGGTATTGATGTTTTGGTTTCATAAGAAAAGCTTTTTTTATGCTACTTTTCATAGAATTAAGGTTCATCCCTTAAATGATATGAACATTGATTCTCTTAACAATGTCATTCTTTTTGTGATAGGGGTAAAAAACATGTTCTCTTTATTGGGATACAAGTTATCAATGCTTTCGTCTTATTAAAAAGGCTTTTCCTTCCATCATGTTCTTTAGAAACAAAGTTCATTGTCAAATGAGACGAACATTGATTCTTGAAATCACCTTTATTCATTTTGTGATTGGGCTAGAAAAACATGTTCTCCTCATTAGGATACATAATATTGATGCTTTGGTTTCACAAGAAAAGCTTTTCTCTCCACCATTTTCCTAAGAATCAAAGTTTATCCCCTAAATGAGATGAACATTTGTTCTCATAATAGTCTCCATCCTTTTTATGATTGGGCTAGGAAAACATGTTCTCTTTACTAGGATGCACGTTATTGATGCTTTGGTCTCACAAGAAAAGCTTTTCGTTCCACCATGTTCCCTAGAAACAAAGTTCATCATTAAACAAGATAAACATTGATTCTTGTAATCGTCTCCATTCATTATGTGATTAGGGTGCAAAACCATGTTCTCCTCATTGGGATATATGATATTGATGCTTTGGTTTCATAAGAAAAGCTTTTCTTTCCTCGATATTCCTTAGAATCAAGGTTCATTCCTTGAGTGAGATGAACATTACTTACTATAATAATCTTTATTCAACTTGTGATTGGGCTGCAAAATAATGTTCAACTCATTAGGATACATCATAGAAACAGTTCAGTTTCACAAGAAAAGCTTTCATTCTACTATTTTCCTTAAAATCAAAGTTTGTCCGTTATATGAAATAAACATTGATTCTCATAATAGCCTCCACCTTTCTTGTGATTAGGCTAGAAAAACATGTTCTCTTCTTTGGGATACATGTTATTAATGCTTTGGTTTTACAAGAAAAGGTTTTCTTTGCGCTATGTTCCTTACAAACAAAGGTCGCCTTCAAATAAGATGACCATTGATTCTTGTAATAATCTTTGTTTTTCTTGTGAATGGGCTATACAAACACGTTTTTCTCATTAGAATACAAGTTATTAATGCTTTGGTCTGACACGAAAAGCTTTTCTTTCCATTATTTTCTTAGAATCAAAGTTCATCTATTAAATGAGACAAACATTGATTCTCATAATAATCTTCATTCTTCTCTGATTAGGCTAGAAAAACACGTTCTTTTCACTGGGATACATATTATTAATGCTTTAGTCTCGCAATCAAAGCTTTTCCTTCCACAATGTTCCTTAGAAACAAAGTTCATTATCAAATAAAGTGAACATTTATTCTTGTAATCATTTCCATTCATTCTATGATTGGGCTGCAAAAACATGCTCTACTAATTGGAATACAAGGTATTAATGCTTTGGTCTGACAAGAAAAGCTTTTGTTTTCATCATTTTCTTTAAATTAAAGTTCACCTGTTAAATGAGACAAACATTGATTCTCGTAATAATCTTTATCTTTTCTTTAATTGGGCTAAGAAAACACATTCTCTTCATTGGGATACAAGTTATCGATGCTTTAGTCTTGCAACTAAAGCATTTCCTTCCACCATGTTCCTTAAAACAAAGTTCACTATCAAATGAGATGACATTGATTCTTGCCATCATTTCCACTTGTTCTGTGATTAGGCTATGAAAACACGTTCTCCTCATTGGAATAGATAATATGAATGCTTTTGTTTCACGACAAAATCTTTTCTTTCCACCATTTTCCTTATAATCAAAGTTTGTCCATTAAATGTGATGAATATCAATTCTCATAATAATCTCCATCCTTCTGGTGATTAGGCTAGAAAAAACACTTTTTTTATTGGGATACATGTTATTGACGTTTTGGTTTCATAAGAAAAGCTTTTCTTTCTACCATGATCCCTAAAATCAAAGTCTCCTTCTAATGAGACTAACATTGATTGCATTCTTTTTGTGATTGGGCTAAAAAATCATGTTCTCATTAGGATACTTGATATTTTGCTTTCGTTTTACAAGAAAAGCTTTTGTTCCCACCATTTTGCCAGGAATCAAAGTTCATCTCTCAAGTGAAACAAACATCAATTCATGCAATAATCGACATGCTTTTTGTGACTGGAATAGAAAAAACACATTCTTTTAATTGGGATACATGTTATTCCACTTTGATTTTACAAGAAAAGGTTTTCCTTGCACCATGTTCCTTAGAAACAAAATTCACCCCTTAAATGAAATGAACATTGATTCTTGTAATAATTTTCATTCATTCTGTGATTGGGCTACAAAAACATGTTCTTTTCATTGGACACATGATATTGATGCATTGATTTCACAAAAAAAGCTTTTCTTTCCACCATTTTTCTTAGAATTAAAGTTTGTCCTTCAAATGAGATGAATATCGATTCTCATAATACTTTTCATCCTTTTTGTGATTAGGCTAGAAAAACACATTCATTGGGATTCAACTTATAAATGCTTTGATTTCTTAAGAAATGCTTTTCTTTCTACCATATTCCTTAGAGTCAAAGTTTGTATTACAAAATTTGTCTCTCCTGTGAGATAAACATTGATTCTTATAATAATCTCCATTCTACTTGTGATTGGGCTACAAAATCATGTTCTCCTTATTGGGGTAGATGATCTGAATGCTTTGGTTTTAAAAGGAAAGCTTTTCTTTCCACCATTTTCCTTGGAATCAGAGTTCGTCTTTTCTTAATAATCTTTATTCTTTTTGTGATTGGGCTAGAAAAGCACATTTTTTTCTTTGGAATACACATTATTGATGCTTTAGTCTTACAAGAAAACTTTTTTTCCACCATCTTCTTTAGAAACAATGTTCGCCCTGAAATGAGATGAACATTGATTCTTGCAATCATCTCTATTCATTCTATGATTGGGCTACAAAAACATGTTCTCCTTATTATGATACATGATATTGATTCTTTGCTTTCACAAGAAAAGTTTTTCTTTTCACCATTTTCCTTAGAATCAAAGTTCATCCCTCAAAAGAGTAGAACATCGATTCTTGTAATAATCTTCATGTTTCTTGTGATTGAGGTAGAAAAATATATATGTTATTGCAACTTTGGCTTCACAAGAAAAGCTTTTCTTTGCACCATGTTCCTTAGAAACAAATATCATCCTTGAAATAAGGTAACAATTGATTCTTGTAATAATCTCTATTCTTTCTGTGATTAGGCTACAAAAACATGACCTCTTTATTGGGATACATCATATTGATGTTTTTGTTTTAAAATAAAGGCTTAGAAATAATGTTCAGCCCTCAAATGAAACTAATATTCATTCTTATAAAAATTTCCATTCATTCTATGATTGGGCTACAAAAACATGTTCTCCTTATTGGAAACATGATATTCAAGCTTTGGTTTCTCAAGAAAACCTTTTCTTTCACCATTTTCCATTAAATCAAAATTCATCCTTCAAATAAGACAAACATCAATTCTCATAATAATCTCCATCCATTTTATGATTGGGCAAGAAAATCACATTCTTTTCATTAGGATGCATATTATTGATGCTTTGGTTTGGCAAGAAAAGTTTTTCTTTCCTCTATGTTCTTTATAATTAAAGTTCATCCCTTAAGTGAAACAAACATCGATTCTTGTATTAATCTCCATTTTGTTTATGATTAGGTTGCCAAATTATGTTTTCCTTATGGTGATACATGATATTGATACTTTGGTTTCACAATGAAAGCTTTCTTTTCTACCATTTTCCTTATAATTAAAGTTTATCCCTCAAATGAGATGAACATTGATTTTTGTAATAATCTCCATCCTTTTTGTAATTGGGCTAGAATAACACATTCTTTTCATTGTGATACGCGTTATTGATGCTTTGGTTTTGCAAGAAAAGTTTTTTTTTCCACCATGTTCCTTAGAAACATAGTTCACCCTCAAATAAGACGAACATTTATTCTTGTAATCATCTTTTTTCACTTTTTAATTGGGCAACAGAAATCATGATCTCGTCATTGGGATGCATGATATTGATGCTTTGGTTTCACATAAAAATCTTTTCTTTCCACCATTTTCCTTAAAAGCAAAGTTCGTACCATAAATGAGACAAACATCGATTCTCGTAATAATCTCCATCTTGCTTATGATTTGACTAGAAAAACACATTCTTTTCATTAGGATACACATTATTAATGCTTTGATTTTGCAAGAAAAGATTTTTTTTCCTCCATGTTCCTTATAATCAAAGTTCATCTCTCAAGTAAGAGGGGTGCCAATTCCTATATTAATCTCTATTATTTTTGTGATTAAGGTACAAAGTTTTTCTTTCCACCATTTTCCTTCAAATCAAAGTTCAACCCTCAAATGAGAACAACATCAATCCTCGTAATAATCTCCATTGTTTTTATGATTGGACTAGACAAACTTATTCTATTCTTTGGGATACACATTATTGATGCTTTGGTTTTGGAAGAAAAACTTTTCTTTGCATCATGTTTTTTGCAGACAAAGTTTGTCACTCAATGAGATGAAACATTGATTCTTGCGATAATCTCCATTCTTTTTGGGATTGGGCAATAAAAACACATTCTCCTCCCTAGGATACATCATATTGATGCTTTGTTTTCATAAGAAAAGCTTTTCCTTCCATAATTTTTCTTAGAATCAAAGTTCATCCCTCCAATAAGACGAACATCGGTTCTCATAATAATTCCATCTTTTTTTATGATTGGGCTAGGAAAACATATTCTTTTCATTAGGATACATGTTATTAATGCTTTGCTTTCACAAGAAAAGCTTTTCTTTGCATTATGTTCCTTACAAACAAAGCTTTCCCTCAAATAGGATAAACATTGATTCTTGTAATAAATTTTGCTCTTCTTTAACTAGGCTAAACACGTTCGCCTCAATGGAATACATGGTATTAATTCTTTGGTCTAACAAGAAAAGCTTTTTTTTTCACCGTCTTCCTTAGAATCAAAGTTCATTTGTTAAATTAGATGACCATCGAATCTCATAATAATCTCTATCCTTTCTATGATTAGGCTAAAAATGCCTATTTTCTTCATTAGGATACACATTATTGATGCATTAGTTTTGCAAGAAAGCATTTTTTCCACCATGCCCCTTAGAAAAAATATTCATCCCTGCAATGGGACAAACATTGACTCTTATAATCATGTCCATTTTTTCTGTGATTAGGCTACATAAACACATTCTTGTCACTAGAATACATGATATTGATGCTTTGGTTTCACAAGAAAAGCTTTTCTTTCTGCCATTTTCCTTAGAATTAAGGTTCATCCTTTAAATGATATGAATATTAATTCTCATAACAATCTCCATTCTTTTTGTGATTAGGGTAAAAAAATACATTCACTTCACTAGGATAATGTTATTGATGCTTTCATCTTGCAAGAAAAGCTTTTCCTTTTACCATTTTCCTTAGAAACAAAGTTCATTGTTGTTAGCTTTGAATTAATCTTAGTTTTGATCTAACCAAAACTTAAGCTTAATTAGCTTGTTTTTAAATATTTTCAAGATTAGTATTTTTCTATGAAATATTTCATAAACACTTTAAACAAATACTAGAATGTGTTTTAACTTCTTCAAGCACTCAAAAATATGTTCTTAATACATATTTTTATATAAAACATTTTAAAGATAAGTTTTACATGTTTTAAAGCCATGAAAAACCTTTTAAGATTGAATTTCATTTGAATGTATCTATACATTATATGTATGTATCGATACAATGCTTGGCAGTAGCTAAATAACCTTAAAATGCAAAAATCACTATTCATATCAAGATATAGCATTCTATATCAATACAAGATTGTTCATATATCGATACAAATCTTTCTATATCGATGCAGGACTGTTTAACGATCATATTTTGGACCGTTAAACACAATGTATCGTTGCCCATTTAATTGTATCGATACAGAGGCATAGGGAACGATGGGAAATGACATTTTAAAGGCTTCAATGGCTATATTCCTTCACCAAATGGTCCCAATGGCTAGAATCATGATTAAGGCTATAATAAGCCACTCCAACACCTTCAACAACAAGAAGAACCAAGAAATTATGCTTAGAGTCATATCTTTAATTTTCTCCATCATTTTTGCTAAGTAGTTTATCTTTGTATAGGATTAATTCTTCCTATTTTTGTATTCTTCATTTTG
>JBBYHO010371975.1:0-17375 GCA_038382025.1 Adansonia gregorii
TTTGAATTGATTTAGTAATGTTATTTTTTTAGACTTTTTCTATGTTTAGAAAATTTTAAATTTGCTTGTTATGTTAGGTTTTTATTTTTGTTTTGCCATTATCATATCATCTTAAGAAATTTCATTATTTAAATAAAAAAATTTTATATTGAAACTAGCTCGAGGTCAAGCTTGAGTATATAAAGAGAATAAATGAGCTTAATCAAGTCGAGCTCGAATAGTACATTTTAATCTTGAGTCAAGCTTGAACTCAAAAAATAGTATTCAATCAAACTCGCGCTAAGTTTCAAGAAATGAATTATGAGTCAAGCTCAATCTTTTTACTATTCAGGCTAGGCTTGGCTTGATTATAGCCCTAAGTGGATTAGAATGAAGGTTATTTTGAAGTTACATCTTGAAGAGTGTTTCAATCAGAGGCTATGAAGAATAAATATATGACAATAGCATTAAAAGTGCATACAATATGTTCAATAGGATAAGGAAACGCAATTGTTTCAAAAAAATGTTAAGAAGTGGAATTCTTAACAATATTTATATTTAAGCCTTCAAACCATATTATTCAGTACATCTTAAGTATAGAGGAAACTAAAAAATCTTGCTAACCTTCTTTTTTCCCAAAAAACTAAATTTTTAATTAAGGTTATTTAATTTAAATATGATTAATTAAATAAATTAGGGTTTAGAACTTTTTGCTGTCGAAAATTATAATATAATCATATGAAAAGAAAATAAATGTTAGCATGACATGCATACAAATAAAAAAGTGCATTTTTTATAACATGGTCAGAAATTCTTCTTATATCTTAATTTGATTTTGAAAAGTAAAAATCAAATTTGAAGCCAATCAAGCAATTAATTAAGAAAAATGATTTTTTATACTAAATGTACACATTTTTGTATTAGTATTTGATAGATTAATAATAAAAAATTTTTAACTCTACAAACAGATTAAAAGTATGCCACGTATCCGACTTTATTTTTAATTAGCTTTTTTATTATATTTAAAGGTATACGTCATTCCTTTAATACTACTTGTAAAGTTTAAAAAGTAAAAACTCTACTGAGGGTGCATAGAATAATTTTTCTTTTTTTAATAAAAGTTAATTCCTAAATCAAATTTTATATAAATACAATAATGTGCAATTTTTATTTTGGATAGATTTGATAATTTTAAATATTATATAATTACAAGATATAAATATAATATGAAAAATAATAAATATATAATATGGTATAAAAATAATATCAATATAACACAAAGTTATAAACACATGGATATAACAAAATCTATATAATACAAATTATTAATTTATCAATATTTATATAAATATATAACATTATAAACATAATTGTGATAAAAATAAATACGATAAAAATATATAAATTATCAAATCTCATTCATAAAAATGAAAAAATTGTCGATCATTACTTCGTTAGACTAGTGGAAATTACATGGGAAGATCGTCTTACCTCCAATTCCAAAGTAACCCCCGCCCCTAACTCTAGCAATGAGTAGTTGGCTAGCTTTCAACAAAATTTTATTGCTTTCAAATGCCTATTAAAATTTATTATATGTTTTATTTTTTAAATTTATATTAAAATATAAATATTTTATTGAGTATAGTATGACTCGTCAAATAATATCAATTTAATTAAATAAGTTAGTTAGAAATCTAATCAAGTACCTATCCATAAATTTTTTTAATATCTCCTGATTAAAAAAAATAATTACTTATTAAAAATCATTCAATTTTTTTAACTTACTCCTTTTAAAATATAATATTATTTTTTTAAAAAAATTAATAATAAATTCTAATAAATTTGAAAGTACCTATTATTATATTAAATCTCAGAGAATGTAAAACACCATAAAAGTTAAAGGCTAAATTGTTTCCGAAGCAAAAAAAGTAAACCAATAGCAAAAATGGCAAAAATGTAAAAAAAGAAAAAGAAAAAGCAAAAAAAAAAGAATTAAATAGGAATATATTGTCGATTGCATTTTTCCTGTTCCCTTTCCTCTTTTGAATTCAAAAGCCTTTTGATTCCTTTTTCAAAGCAACAATTGTCGCTCTATTTTTTATTTTTCTCTATTTTTTTTTTTCCTTTCCGTTATCTCCATCCTTTTCGTCCAACCATGAAATCCAACGTCTTTTATCGCACACAGTAACATTTAATTGTTTGTTGCCCATCCAGCTTCCATGTGATTGTGACGGCGCATGCATGTGTGGCAAGATCACCCTTCCAACAGAGGAAACCCTCATTTGCAGTATGTGTGCCACTCTTTGGCACATGAACTGCTTGGCATCTTCTTTCGAAACCTCGGCTTCAGCATTGAAATGGCAGTATCCTGACTGCTCCGGGAACACTTTTCCTTCAGCGACTTCTTTGTTGCAATAAAGGCTATAGAGGCGGATGAATCATTGATGAAGAAGAAGAAAGCAAGGAAGAGGCAAAAACTGGTGAGTCGTAGAGTTGAAGAAGACGGGATACAGAGAAAAAGAATGAAAAAGAAGGACAGCTCTATCCATTGTCATGTAGTTGCTTGACAGGCTTGTAACGGTTCGTTGTTTTTCATTTTTTCTCAATGTTTTGCTGAGAAATGTTAAGCTTCTACCTAGTTCAAGGTTTATTACCTTCTAGCCGATTTCCCCCTCTATAGTCTTTTGAATTTAATCTTTATTTAGTTGTTATTATGATTACTTGCATTTTTAAAAATCAACAAGTAAGATGTAAATACAAATGATATTTTGAATTTACATTTATTTATTTATTTTTAGTTAAATATATTGTAACATTTTGAGAAAGGAACAAGAAAATAACAAAAAAAAATTATGGCAAAACTAAAAAAACTAAATAGAATCTTATATGTTAACTTTATTGCATTTATTTTTCTATGCAAAATGTTCACTTCATGAAACTAAATTTCTTCTGAAACCTGAACTTGATCTTATCTTCTACTTTAAAAGGCAATTTAGTTTGCAAGAACAAGTGATGCTATTGTTTTGACTTATATTTTGTATTATATTTTGACTATTTATTTTCAACTGATATGTTAATATATACAATTAATGTGATTATTATGCGATTTGGGTAGGTTTTTACTTCGTTTAAGCGTGACATCTAAATAGCCATTGGAGTCAGATGATTTGATTTTATCTTCAAAGTTGGATAGAGGTTTAATTTAATTTTGATAGGCAAAGTAGTTAGATCATTCCCTTTAGGGCAAAATAATTATTTGTTTATGCATGTTGAATGTTGACATATGTCTAATTCATGTTGTTTCAGACACCATGTGGCTACAATTTCTACCTTAAATGCTTCCAGAAGTGGATAAGTCAAGGGAAACGTACTTGTGCAAAATGTCACTCAACAATTCCCCCAATGGCAAGTCAGCTTCGTATTAATTCTACGCTCTTATCTGTTATCAAAATGGCAAACTATCAAAATCAAATGTTGCCACTATGTCTTTGAAAGTTTGCTATTTTATGCACAACTAAGATCGACCTGACAAGGCTTTCACTTCAAAGCGAGCACAAAAAGCTAGAAAAGCAAACATTGCTACTAGGAAAATATTTGTGACAATGCCACCTAGTCATTTTGGACTAATCAGAATTAAAAATGATCCAGTTAGAAATCAGGTGTGCTTGCTGGTGAATGTTGGGAAGACAAATTGCAATACCGGTAATAGGATGCTCACCTTCCACATGTTGCAAGCTTGTTGGTCAATCAAAGTATGATGCTCAATCCGCCACACTCTCATGAGGTTATGAGGATGACACGGATCATGGAAAATGGTTTCTCTACGCAAGAAGGTCTATTTCAGAGGGCTATACATATTAGTAGTATACTATCTCACCATTTTCATTGCACTTGCTCATGAAATGAAAGTGGAATGAAGACTGTTTAGTTGAGTTGGTGTTCATACATTGTTACCCTTTAATACTTTATTTAAGAATAGTCAGTTTTAGATGTTTATAAAGGTAAGACACCTCATTTTATTCACATTAGTTTTTAGCATCTTGGAATTTAATTAAAAATAATAGAATAAAATAATAAAAAAAATAGGGATAATTGTCGGGTGCCATATCACCAACCATTCTTAGGTGATATAGTGCCAAGCGAAAAATTTTTTAGGGAAAGTTTGAAACACCTAAGGACTGTATTAAAAAAAATTAAAAATGGCATCAAGTGATGCTATTCAAAGCATCATTGGGTCCATTCGGATAAGCATAGATCAATCATCCATTATACCTAGTTAAGGTGAGGTGTCTCGAAGGCTAAAAGTGCATAAAATCTACATTTACATGAGTAGGTATTGATAGGCTTTCACATCACTAAAAATTCAAATCTTCGCATGTTGTATCAATACAAAAGGGTTATATATTGATAAAGTGCCTATGTATCAATATAGAGGCCCTTTGTGTCAATGTCGGGCTTCATAATAGTTTAAAATCCATTTTTGGCTAACAAGTATCGATACAAAAGGTGTTGGTATTGATACCAAACTCTAGGTATCGATACCAACTTCATTGTATTGATACTTGGAGAAGAATTTGTTCTAACTATCAATGCCAACTTCATTGTATTGATGCCTAGAGCAAAAATTTGTTCTTGATATTGATATAAGAAACTTGTTATCAATACTCCAAAGCAAAAATTCTCAGTTCATGTTGTTTTCACCCTTTTTTACCATGATATTAAAACATGAATTGGACCATGTTTTGGCACAAAAAATCATCCAAATTCATACCAGGCTTCCACACTGGACTTGTGATTGGATCAATTACAATTTTTGAGGCCCAAATAACCATAACTACGGATATTGCCATGACTTAATTCAATTTGTTAGAGGGTAGCCTTGGTTTTTCTATGGCTTAATTGCGTAAAGTGGCCTTGATCCGCTTTTTTTTGTTGAGCAAGCCAATGAATTTGAATGACAGCTGAGTATAGTACCTTATTTATATTTAAGATACATGCATGAAACCCCCAAAATACCTTCGCTTTTTGAATTTTATCCTCATTATTCACATGGTCATATAACATAACATTCTCACTAGACTTCACATTAACTCACACATACACACACACTTCAAACACATTCTTCAACCATAAAAAATCGAAAACATTTCCAATTTTGGTAGCTTCTTCAAATGACCCTAAGAAACATTTTAAAAACATTATTTTAAGCCATTTTTGGTTGCTTTTCTCCTTGCTAACCCGTAAGAAGTAAGAGAAAACTTCAAAGGCAACAGTTTTGCTTGGGAAACTTTAATTTTTGGGAGAAAAATTTGCTAGAGCTCTTGTTGGTATATTTTCTTAACTTGTTTCTTTATTTTGTTGCTATCTTCATGATTTTTACAATGCTAGTGACCCTTTTATGCAACCATAATCCCTTATAGATTCTATGCATTTTCCTTGATTCCTTGCTATGAAGTCATGCTAAAAAATCATGCCTTTATATTGTCATAAAATTTCCACCGTTTTACGCAACCATGACCCTTTGTAGATTTCATGCATTTTTCTTGATGCCTTGTCATGCATTCATGCTTAAAAAATCATGTCTTTATGTTGTCATAAAATTTCCAGCCTATGTTCATGTTATGAAAATATCATCTTTTATGTTCACATCATGTTTTATGCCTCCATAAATTTATGTTGGTATGCTCATGCATTTTTCTTACCTAAAAAAAATCATGTTTTTATGCTGTCATTAAATTTTTATCTTTTATTTATGTCATGAAAGCATTCTTTGTCATGCTCATATCATGTTTTATACCTCTATAAGCATATCTTAACATGTTTATGCATTTTTCCTACCTAAAAATCATGGTTTTTTTTTTTTTTGCTATTGCACATGTTTATGTCATAAAAATATTTTCCTCCATACTCATACCATGTTTCATGTCTTCATAAACATATCTTAGTATCTCTACGCATCTTTTGAATATTTCCTTGCATTTTGTCATGTCTTTTATACCAAAATGTCATATTTGTTCACTTAAACATGTTTTCTATGTTTATTTGTCATAAACATCATTTTAGTATATCATACGCTTGTCGATCTGCTTGTTTTTTGTTTATCAAAAATTTATTTTCCTAAAACCCCCCGAGTTAAGGCCACTTTAACCTCAATAAATGGGGATTGACATAGATTTAAGGTTTTTATTCATTGATCTTCTAATCTTGGGAAAAAAATCTAGATTTTCATGCTTGGATTTAAAGGTTATTGAGGCCAAACGTATAAAATGCTTTTTTTTATTATTCCAAGTTGTTTGTTTCCTTGCTCTTTTACCCAGAGTTCTTATATTTGTAAAATGGTCAACAGGTTGTTTCATCAACTCAAACTACTTCAAGATTGTGTAAATGAACTTGTGAAGCCCACGTCACTTATTTCCTTTTGCCATTACATGTAGATGTCCATGGCCTAAGTTTAGTCCTAAAAAACTTGAAGAAACAAAAAATCCCCTGTTTTTACCATAACAAAACTATAGTCATGACTTAAAAAACATTTTCAAACCTTAAATCATTTTTTTTTAATTTTTAATATTTTTCCCTAAAAGAACATTAAATTACCTTTTCAATGTTTTCCTTCGGATCATTTTGAATGAGGGAAGTATGATTTTTTGAGTTAAGGCTATCTACATCTAGAATCAACGATTTGCATTTTGTTTAGGCCATTTTGGCTAACCAGATGATTTATCTAAAACTTTAAAATATTTTTTTCTAAAAATTTCATGAAATTCCTTTTCCTAAAAAGTATCGTTTGCAATTTAACTATTCTGCATAAGTCAGGAATGATTTTTCAAAGTTTGTTACACCCTTTCCCCTACGCGTGCTATTAGTGTTGCATTAGACCCAATTTTAACAATTATTTCTACTTGAAAAGCAATTTTCCAAGATTTTTTTTGAATATTTTTATGTTAACCTTTATCAAGTCACCTTTCCAATGGTACCTTATTCGACCCCTAAAACCTTCGAATTTTCTCGAAATAAAATTAAAAAAATGGGACAACGCGATGCTATCCTATATTCTTAGCATTAGTCCAATTAATTGATTTTTTTGAATTCCCTCTCCAAGGCATTCAAATATCTCTAAAAGGTCCCAATTAGTCCCTTTGGGTCAAAATATGAATGTTAACCTCATAAGCCTGAATCAAGGCAATCTTCGTTGTGTCACCTTTATTTTTATCAATTTTCTTTTTAATAAAAAATTACCTATTTTGTTAAAAATTGTCAAGAATATCGCCTTTGTCGAGAAATTGTCAAGCTTTTATCAATTTAAGGGCCTCAACCATATCTTTTAAAAAAATACCAAAATTTACTTCTATGAGGATATTTTAACCCTATTTTCTAAAGGGATACTCCAACCTCATTTTTCAAAAAAAATCATCAAGATTCAAAATTTCTTTTTCCTCTCTATTTTAAGCTTTTGCAAAATTCAAATGTGGTTTTCAGACCTTAATTAATCAATGGATCCAAACACATCTTAAAATTATCGACTTGGTTGTTTTTAGATAACCAATGACAATTACGAGATACATTCCGATCACCTTTTTTTTTCTTTCTATTGTTTTGTGTGATTTATTTTATGTGATATTATGCCATTTTATTGTCTTACTAACATGTTTCCCTTATGATGGTTATCTTGCATCCATTATTTCAAAATTATTTTTTATAAAAATTATAAGGCAATGTTTCATGTCGATATCTTTTCAGTGCTTGACACAGAATATCCAATTTTTAAAAATTAAATCAGGAGAATATTTAGTAAAAAATCCCTATGTTCCCTACTTTTTTGAGATGCATATGTGATTTCAAATTTTATCTAAAACCTAGGTTTATTTTATTCAAATTCGTGCATTAAAAAGGGATTATATCAAAATAATGACAAGCCAAAATTGAAAAAACTATAATCAAGTTAAGGAAAGGCTAGAAAGGTATTGATTTTGAGTGTCGTAGGGAGATTTGTATCTTCTTGCACGAAACCAACTCTCGAACCCAATCATTGAATCTTTGGATCATACAGACCATGGAAATGATACTTTGAGTTTCGTAACTCAGAATATCAGTTTCAATAGGCACTCGATCATGCCTAGCCTTAAATGTGGATGGTGACTCCAAGAGTGGCCACTTCGTGGTGGCCATCTAAGATCAATCGGACAGGCAATTCGTCTAATGGTCCCCCTCATGAAAAAAGGGACGAGACCCTACACTTTATCGCTCCTATCACATCAAAAAAGAAGAGTCTTGATGGAGAAGACACTTCTTTGTCAAGAAAAAATATTTTTAAGTCACATGCACTCTCTTTCATGATGAAAGCTAGGGCATGATGCTAACAATGAGGTGTCAAAATTACTCTAAACTTGTTGCCTCAACTTTAAAAGGCAACTTAATTCTTTGAAATGAAAAGTGAATTTCCAAATTTCAACTCTTGTTCGGCTTTTACTTGGAGGCCTGCGAGTAAATTTCCTTTACTTTTCCCAGCAATCCAAGTTTGATTATTATCTTTAATACTATAGTTGAAGATGGAACTACTTATTACAATAATAGAAATTACGATAGATTAGCATGGTTTATGTGGCGTCCGTGAACATGTTAGATGTTTGTAGTTACTACTTTTTGGGCCTGAAAAGATCTTAGGGATCTGCTTTTACTATTTATCATGCTGACATTATTCAAGAATGTTATCAATAATTATTTTCTTCCTTATTCTAAATTTAACAAGTTTATATATTGACATTTATTGATGTCGTATTTGACAATTGTTTACTACTATGGGTGTTGATAGTAGTGGAGGTAGAGATCTCAATGGAATAAGGGAACAAATAAGGAACAGTTATTTGATCAAAAGTTTGAGAAAATGAATGAGGCTTTGCAAATAAACTACAAAATAAGTTATTTTGCTGGAGTTGTAAGGCAAGTTTTATTGCATGAAGCTTAGCTATTTATTTCTGCATTTGGTTATCCCTATATGTGCAAAGAGCAACTAGAGCTTCAATAATAGCTTGGCATTTTTGTTTTATGATTGAAAAGGCTATATTTTATTTCTTGGTTGTGCCAAGTCACTCCATGTAAGCTGTTTGCTTGTTAAGGCAACAGTCTTGTCATAAAGGCCTACTTCAATGATTCTATTTTGTTTGGTAAAAGATTTTGTTTCTTTTGATGTGTAGGTTGCACAAAGAAAACAATCTTCATATGCTCCAGAGAAAAGGATGAGCTATGATGGAGTCCATAAAATTGAAAAATGTTTAAGAAAGGTTAAAATACAAGTATCATATTTCTGTCAGACACGTCAAAATTACCTATTTTTTTTTTTAAATTTTATAAATTAATAGGATATTCTTCCATGGAGGTTTAAAGTTTTTCAATATTCATTTGTGAAATGTGACAATAAATCAGCCCCTTGGACAAGGTTTCTGCCTTTTATATACTTAAATATACTAGTATCTTCTCTTTTTTGGCTCTACTAAGCTTTTTTGAACAGTAATGTAATGAAAAGCATAGGGACGTACTTAGTGTTAGAACACGGTTGGGATGCAAATCCCTACTCTGTGGACTTAAAGGGTGGATAAATCCATCGTTTCTTTTATTTATTCTTTTGGTTCATTTTTGGAGACCTAGTCGTCAAATTGAATCACTCACTCGACTTAACTCTAAAAAGCTATTATGAAACGACCATTTGTCTTAGAGTAGCCATCAATCTATTTTGGCTAAGTGAGATTAGTCACTTACCGGACTTCATTTTTTGAGGGTTACAAAACCCTTGAAAAAGAACTTTAAGGTCTTCATTAGCTAGATATCATTTAAAAAGGTTCACAGGTTAGTTACCATAATGAGTAAGGATCAATCCCTCTTATGATATCCAAAAATTGATACCTTTAGTTACATGTTAACTTAATCTTGATTTTATTATTTAGCTCCAAAATCTATTTTTTAATAATAATTTTGTTATTTCAAAATTTTGCTAAGTTAAATTTATTACTCTATTTGAGAAAATCGAGTTTTTAATATTTATAGAATAAAAAATCATTCGTGCATTACCGGATGAAGCTTGAGAAATATGAAGTTTTGTGAAATTTGGAAAAATCTGGATTTTACTTGTTTTGAAAAAGATATCTCATTATTAAAATAATTTGTGAAACTCTTTCTATATGCTGAGAGACATTTCATGTAATACTTTAATTCAAAGAGATTGCCTCAATTTTTTTTAAATTTGATTTTATCATAGATAATAAAAACTTATCCAAAAACCTAGTTTTGATGGAAAGTATGAGACTAGACTTAAGAGACTTAAATTTAGTCAAAGAGACTAAAACGTCCCATAAAGTACACCTTTGACATGAAAGTATCTCAATATCCCTAAAGTATACCTTCGACATGAATGTATTTTGGTAACTTAAATGACTTGATAATGATATGAGATGACTAACCAATCCTTAAAGTACACCTTTGATTTGAAAGTATTCAGTAACCCTCAAGGACTCAGTTTTAAGGTAAAATTACTAAAATATCTCTAAGATATACTTTTAAGATGAAAGTATCTCGGTAACCTTAAAAAAATTAATGATAGCATACAATGACAATTATACCTTAAATGAACAACCAATATGGGAAATGTGACCTAAATAACAAAACTTGCTAATAAGTCCCTAAACTTTTTAAAATTGCATTTTGACCTTAAAATGCCTTAAAATGCTAGAAATATTCCTAAAGTATTCAAAATACCTTAAATGGGTAATTTAATGTTGAAATGGCTTAATTAGCCCTAAGATGCAAGGCTTTGCTAAATGAACTTTAAACTTTTCTAATTTTTTAATTTGTCCTTAAATGACTTAAAATGGATAATACACATCCAAACACATCCAAAACACATGAAAAATTCACTTAAGGACTCTAAGACCATTCCGCTAAGTTCCAAGGCCTTAAAAAAGTTTTTAAATATTTGCAATTTGATCCCTAAAGTTTGGTTGAATGGAAAAATGGCTAAAAATGCATGAAACAATTTTGGAAAAACTACAAACAAGTTTTTTAACTTTTGGCCAAGCATCGAATGTCCTAAAAATAATTTCAAACCTTGCAAAAAAAAAAAAAAACCTTTTCATATTTCACCAACCTGAAAAATACCCCTAAGTGTGTTTAAAAATCTGGGAAAAATATAATTTAACCCTTAAAAAATCATATTATCACTAAATCAACTTGAAATCACTTTGAAAATTAAAAGGGAAATTCAAAAAATTCCCTAGAATTCCCTTCATATTTCACAGAATGAATTTATATGATCGCATAATTATTCATAAATAAAAACATGAATTTACAAGATCTCATAATCAACACAACAATATTCATAAAATAAAAACATGAATTTATATGATCTCATAATCAACACAATAATATTCACAATCAACTTATATGAAAATAAAAT
This sequence comes from Adansonia gregorii, assembly GCA_038382025.1. Classification (NCBI taxonomy): domain Eukaryota; kingdom Viridiplantae; phylum Streptophyta; class Magnoliopsida; order Malvales; family Malvaceae; genus Adansonia; species Adansonia gregorii. The sequence goes on from JBBYHO010371975.1 coordinate 11,423, forward strand.
AAAAAAATAATCAATCAAAGAAAAAAATGAAACATCCAACATATAAAATGGCATGACATAATGGTGTATAATTTCATGAACCGATACATATCTTCAAATGCTCATTATATCAACAAAAATGGATTTTAATGCATGTGTCATAGAACATGAATATGGCATAAGCACATGGAATCATCATAAAACAAGCTAAAATTACATAGCCATTTTTAAAATTAACAAAATAAATTTTGAGTTCAAAAAAATTATTTTTTATTGAAATTAAAACATTATTAACAAAATAATTAAGACTTTGGTCATAGTTCACTATTTGGCCTTTAAACTTGGTTTGAAAACCATAAGCTCAAGTATTCACCTATGCATGCTTAGGATCATCGAGCTCACTTTAAATGAAAAGAAACGAATGAAATAAAGAGAAGAATAGCGACATGGAAATTTAGCTGATAAAAAAAATATCTTTTAAAGCTTTAAAAACTATTTTACCTTAAAGAAAAACCTTTGAGAAAATTAGAAAGCTATTAAAAAATCAAGATAGTTTTTTCGTTTTTTTTGGGAGAAGAAAAGATGAAAAAGAATCCATCCCCCTTATTATGAAAGTGCCGTCCATATCATGGCAACAATGCTATCCTTTTTCTTTCTTTTCTTTTCTTTTCTTTTCTTTTCATTTTTTTGGTGTTTTGGTGGAAATTTTTATGACAACATATCATAAACCCCATGCTTTAGCCATGTTTCTAGTAAGAAATCTATTAATTAACTAAGCAAGTAGTTGTTGTGATCTCTATTGGTAGATTTGCTGATGAAGTTGTGTGTGATGTTGCTCATATGCAAGTTGGTCATATATTGTTGGGTAGGCCATGGCAATTTGATAAGCGTGTTATGCATGATGGGTACATGAATAAGTATTCTTTTATTTATAATGGGTAGAAAATTATCCTTGCTCCGTTATCACCCAAAGAAGCATACCTTGAACAATTGAAAATTCAACAATCATCAAGTGGGGATTGAGGTAGTGAGGTGAAAAAGAAAGAAGAGAGAAAAGAATAAAATTAAAGACCCGATGGTAAGTGACTGCACAAGTGAGAAAAAGAAAGTGGGATGTGCAGGAGAAGAAGTAGGTGAGTGAAAAGAATGTGAAACGTGAGCACAAAGAAATTGAAAGGAGTGAAAAGATTAAGACACAACCATGTTTTTATGCAAAAGAGAGAGTTAAAGAGTGTATACTTAAGCAAGAGAGCTTTAATATTGATTCGGTTTAAGGAAACGTTGTTTACTAACACTGACCTTGACCCAAATTTGCCTAGTGTGTTTATGACTTTGTTGCAGGATTATGATGATGTAAGCACAACCATGGTACATTGCAAGAGGAATGGAGCCAAAGATGAGCTAGCAATGCTGAATGGACTGATAACAAGATCAAGAGTTAAGAATATCAAAGAAGCACTTCAATCCTACATGGGCAGAATTGTAGATGGCATGGAATCTCAAGAGAGAATGGGGACCAATGGCATCATATCTAATCAAGTGGGGCTGAATTTGCAAGAAGACTCTAATTCTTGTTTAATTAATTATTTTAAGTTAGAAAAATAGATTTGGGCAGCCCACTACTTGTATACTGCATGTGGGCTTCTTTTTAATTCATTATGGGCTTGTTTTGGTGAGATGGGTTTTTATTAACTTTCAGCTCATTTAATTTAAACCTCTAGGCTTAATGGGCTGTATTTTAGAGATGTTAGGCTTGAGCTTTAATTATTTTAGTGGGAGGCCCATCTTTAAAGGCCTTTTATATCTCTAGGGTTTTTTGTTCTTTTTCTTTTCAAAAGGGTATAAATGCCCCATAATAAAAATTGTTTGGTAGATTTTGTTAAATGAAAAATGTTGAGTTTTTACTCATCTTAGGGAGGATTGCTTGTCTTCTTCTATTGCATCAAGAATATAATTCTTATCAAGGTAATTACTTGTGGCGAATTCTATTCTTGTTTGCAAATTAATTTTATCATATGCATTTCCATTCATATAATTGATTGGGGGTTCATTAGGGTTGGGAATTTCTTCTTGTTCATGTTCTTGTCAAAGTGTGTGTTTAAAGGGTTTCGGGTTCTTTAGCCTTGGGGTTCCGCATCACAACCTTACAAGAGTGGTCAACCTCACATCTGGGCTCTGATATCATATTAAGCATTCAAGCTAAAATCAATCGGCAACAGGGGGAGGGACACAACTTGAATGTAAAGATCACAGGAAACCCAAGACTTAATAGATGTAGCATAACACCAGTTAACACAGATGAGCATTTTTCTATGTGTCCTTCAAATTATGCGTGATCTATGAATTTTATCTTCTAGATTACGGATTAATTCTTTGACATTTCTTCTCCTAAACGAGAAAGAATATACTATAATGTAAAATAATGAGGTTAAAATAAGCTAATGGGGCCTCTAAGAACCAGAAAAGTAATGAGGATGACTATTATGACTTGTTGTGATGCTTCCTACTGCCAAAATTTAATCAATAACCAAACCTAATGTCCATGAAATAATAGATTTCTGATATTATTTCAATACTCTTCAAATATGTATAGCCCAATTTGACCGTATTACCCCTTTACACTAAGGGATAATTGTATCTGTCTTTTAGATATTTAGATCCTAAGAGAGTATATATCAAAATGGTTGGAGGGCAAGACTTAGAGTAAAAGTACATCAGAATGATCCTTCAGTAGAACATCCTGAAGGATATGGCATTCCCTCTAACAGCTGAAGTAGCTGATGGACAAGCTATATATGACCTCACTTCAAGATTAAGAAGATGCTACCCTGAGACTTCGTTGTTATCATAGATTATCAAGAAGATAGGATCAATATGGATAGGATGAATATGAAGGTCTCGTCACATGACTTGGAATTTGCGTACTTTCTTGCAGAAAGAAGTTGAGTGACTTCTTCAATACCACAGTACTTCATCAAACTATCATGCAGATACTTGACTTGTTCCATAGCATGGGAAGTCCGCATGACTGGGTGGACAGCTTGATGCCTGAGGATCCAAGGTTGTTCAGGCTTGCCACAGTGGAGAGCAGTGATAAAGCAAACCTTTCTGAGTGTACACAATTTGATCAACTTATGCTTGAGACACGAGAAGTGCTTTCAAGGTATAATTTAGTACATTGGCCCAGAAAATGTTGTTTGATTTTTTTTTTTTGGTTCCTGTTTAGCAATTTATGAGTGTTAGAATTTTGAACGTGTGATCAATTGCATGGCTCCCTTGCTTCTCAACTAGGGCTTTAAGCCGACCATTCTTATTTAATAATAATATGTTTATGCATTGCTTGGGGAAAAAAAAAAGATCAAAAACAAAAGGAAAGATGCTTGAGCCTTAGATAGCTGCCATCAGTTTTCTTTTCTAGTTTTCCTTTTTTTTTTTTTGGGGGGGGGGGGGGGGGGGGCAGGGTTAAGGTTTTCCCTTCGGCACACCAAGCAATTTTGGCGTGCTGTGGGGTGATGATTGATTTAGAATATGTGTGTCATTGATGGCCCTTCACATTATGAAACTTTGAAGAAAGTATAAGGCCTTCTCAGGGTAACGCTACTAGAAGGGCTTCAAACTAAACTTGGTAAACCTAAAGCTTCACATCTGGGGTTCTTAGGATGAGTGACTAGTTAATTGGCACATATCATTCACATAAAAGCTAGGAAGTAAATAAGGTGTAGGAAGTAAGGGAGAAGAGAGAAAACTTCTCCCTTGTATGGATTTCTTAAGAAAGAAAAGCGAAAAGATCGGAAAAGGAGATGATTTCTTATCATGTTCTTGTACAGTTATATCCTGTAAAGTAAAAACTTTTAAGAGGAACACTTACCTTCCAAATTGGGACGGTTTGAAAAAATTTAGAGCTTTGGAGGGGCACATTTATGCCTTCAAATCTTCCATGTGCACTAATACGATTTCCGCATGTCATGAGGGAGAGGACACCACACTCTCTCTATTTTACCCGTATTGACCCCTATAAAAAAACTTTAGTTTTTAAGGTTGAGAATAAAATGTTAACTATCCAATAAAACGCAGGTTTTTAATAACCAAAATACTTGCAAGGTGAGAGGATTACAATGAAAAAATAAAGTGGCAGCTTAAATATGTTAATCCTTGTTGTCTGGATCACCTTGAATATAACATGTTCATAAGCATAACATCAAAGCCAGAGGTCTACTGATCTCTGAATGAGGCTGAGTAATGACTTCTCTCAAAGTATGTATTTTGTGGTAGTTAATTGAGAGTTTTGATGATTATCCTACTATCCCATTTTCTTATTTTTATTGTGAACTCACTAAGCTGGAACCTTACAACTTTTTCTTTCTTGTAGTATGTTTAATATTTGTCATTTAGACTACAACATTCATTTTATTTGGAGCTTCTCAAACTAAACATTCTCTCTCTAACCTTATTTTCGCAACCTTTACACTTATCCATCTCTTATCCATACCTCTGGTCCTGGGGCATCCTTCCCGAATCCATTTTCCCATCACCTGCCACCCTTTACCAAAGCCCTTTATGATTGGTCACTCTCTCTCTGCCTTTCCTCTCTTTCTTATCCCATTACTGTAGTGCTATACCACCTCACCTAACTTTATAAAAAGAACCGTTTGCAAACTAAATAAGCAAAATTAATTTTAGATTTTATCTGTGAAATATCTAGAGACCGGAAAGTTTTAATCTCATGCAGACAACGTTTGTATTGTTTCAAGTATGACTTTTCTTTGATGTTTCTTTCCTTTGCCTTGCAGTGCCGAATTTGGTAGTGTTGTTGAAATATCATTAAAAGCAGTGGTGAACGCCTTGGTGGAGGAGAAGGGCTTTCAGCATGGAGGATGCAGTCTAACAATGGGGATGCCTCTAGCTAGACTTATTGCCACGAATTGCACAAATTTGTCCATCTTTGGTTGATGAACCAAGCAAAAACCAGTTCATCAAAGTCATACAAAGTGTTCCAGAGGTTGGGGTCTTCTTCACTCTTCTCTATGCGAATCTTTCAAACTCCTAGAGATCATGTTTGTTTGTGCTTTAATTTTCATATTTTAATTTTCATACAAGGGCAGGCACACCAATGTAAAGGAGATTCGAGGTAGGGATAGGTTGGAGGTTCAAAATTCAAGTTTTAAAAAGGAATAATAATAATAATAATAATAATAATAGATATTGTTGAATCAGTTTGTAATTCTTTTCTAGATGTTGTTATGTTGGTAAGATGATGGGTTTCAAATTCAATATGGTAAATCTCCCATTTTTTTTCTTTGATGATTGAAATGATATGATTGATAGAATAAAAAGCCTGAGGTTGCTGAGGGATTTTACATTTAATCACCTGTTATCTAACTCGGAAATCTATTCCGGCCCAGGGGAGCCATGGTTTATGATCTGCGAAGGAAATTGCAGTGGTGAATAAAGAAAGGGATGGTTGATGTTAATATTGGAATTTTAAATTTATTAGATCTTAATTAATTTTTAAAAGTGATTATATGAATTAATTATATTAAGTTTTGAGTTTCATCGAGCCGTCAATTCAAAATCAGCAAAGGTTAACTTTGTGGTATGTGTGAATTCAACTTTTATTTATTTGAAGAATGGAGTTAAGCCTCGTTTAGTATTGTTTATTCGCACAATTTTTAAGGTTAAAAATTATTGTTTACTACAAATGTAATATTAAACGGTAGGAAAATTTGATTTTCGTATTTAAAATTATAATTCGGTAACTCAAATTAGAAAGTCAAAAAATAAATTTTTTTTAATTTGAAAATTAGTTTTTAGATGAAATGATTTTATTATTTTTAAATTTTTAAATTTTTATTATTTTAAACATAATTTTTTTAACATTCCAACTACTCAAACTTTTTTTTCAAGGTAATGCTAAACAACGCTTGAAAGTTTTTAAATTACATTTTTTCGGATTGGGATTGTTTTATTATTTATT